>PVLA01006322.1:0-126574 GCA_004027455.1 Hydrochoerus hydrochaeris
CTTTGTAGTTGTGCTTGCATCTTCTAATCTGTTCCATTGATCCTCAGGTCTATTTCTATGCCAGTACCAAGCTGATTTTATGACTGTGGCTTGATAGTATGGGTTTCAAGGCAGGAATTTAGATGCCTCCTGCCTTGCTTTTGTTGCCTAGAATTGTCTTTGCTATTCTAGGTTTCTTCTGTTTCCAAATGAATTTTAGGAGTATTTTCTCTAGGTCTGTGAGGTATGTCAATGGTATTTTGATTGGGATTGCATTAAATCTGTATTACAGTTTTGGAAGTATGGCCATTTTCACAATGTTGGTTCTTCCTAGCCAAGAGCAAGGAATATCCTTCCATTTTCTAATATCCTCTTCAATCTCCTTTTTCAGCATATAGGTCTTTAACATTTTTAATTAAATTGATTTCCAAGTATTTCATTTTTTTAGATGTTATTGTAAAGGGCAGTATTTCCATAATTTCTCTCTCAGTGGGTTTTTTGTTTGTACAGGAATGCTATTGATTTTTGAGCATTGACTTTGTATCCAGCTATACTGCTTAAGTTGTTTATTACCTCTAGCAGTCTTTTAATGGAGTTTTTTTTTGGGTCTTCTATATAGGGTATCATGTCATCTGCAAATAGTGATAATTTAGCTTGTTCCTTTACTATCTTTATTCCTTTTATTTCTCTCTCATGTCTGATTGCCCTGACTAGTGTTTGCAGAACTATATTGAAACGGAGTGGTGATAGTGGACATCCTTGTCTTGTTCCTGATTTTAAAGTGAAAGCTTTCAGTTTTTGTCCATTTAGTATAATGTTGGGTGTTGGTTTTTCATAGATGGCCTTTATAAAGTTGAGGTAGGCACCATGTATTCCAAGTTTCTGAAGGGTTTTTATCATGAACATGTGTTGGACTTTGTCGAAAGCTTTTTCTGCATCTATTGAGATGATCATGTAGTTTTTGTTTTTGGTTCTGTTGATGTGGTGTATTACATTTATTGATTTGTGTATGTTAAAACATCCTTGCATTCCTGGAATGAACCCCACTTGGTCATGATGTATAATCTTCTTGATGATTTGCTGCATTCTATTTGCCAGTATTTTATTGAGAATCTTTACATTAATGTTCATTAGTGATATTAGTCTATAGTTCTCCTTTTTGGTTGGATCTTTCTCTGGTTTTGTTATCAGAGTAATATTTGCCTCCAGGAATGATTTAAGGAGGATTTCATTCTTCTCAATTTCATTGAAGAGTTTAAGGAGCATCGGCATCAAATCTTTTCTAAAGTTCTTGTAGAATTCAGCTGTGAATCCATCCGGACCTTGGCTTTTCTTTGTTGGTAAGTTTTAATTACATTTTCAATTTCAATAGCTGATATTGGGTTGTTCAAAATTGCTATATCTTCTTGGTTGATCTTTGGTAGTTTATATGCTCCTAGAAATATGTCCATTTCCTCTCTGTTTTCCACTCTATGTGAGTAGAGATTTTCAAAGTAGGTATTCATGATCTTTTGAATTTCCATTAGATCTGTAGTAATTTCCCTTTTCAGTTCTTATTGTTTGAATATTGTTTTTTTCTTTCTTTCTCTTGATAAGGTTAGCTAGGGTTTTGTTAATATTTTTAATCTCTCAAGAAAACCAGCATTTCATTCATTAATTCTTTGTATTGTTTTTTTGTTTAACTTTATTTTAAATAATAACTCTTTAATTCAATATTTGTATATGATAGTTTTTCTCACTGGTGGAAAACTTGGTCACCTCAGTTATTTTATCTTTCTCTTTTAGATCTTATCTTGTGGAATCATGTCAAAATTGTGGAGTGTACACCAGTATTACATTTTTTGAAGGATCTTAAATCTAGGGGAATTATCTCCGAAATCTCTATGGCGCAGCTGAAGAAACATTTTATACAATTTAAATTTGATTAAAGCAATATATAGCACAATAGTCATGTTGAATTTTAATAAGAAATGCATTACTATTTTAAAAATATAACTAATTGGTCTTTCATATACAGTTGCATAATATTGTGACATTTATGCTTCTGAATTTATTAAAACTTAAAATTGCATGAACACCTTACATTTCTATGCATGTCAACATATTTATATAAATGGCTATCTCCCAACTACATTTCTCTAAGTTAGTAGCCATATTTTATTCATCTTTGTATATCTAACATAAATTGATTAACATTTGCTTAATCAATAGTAATAGTTTATATATTGCATATTGTCCATTTTAATTGCTTAATGTCATTATATTATTATTAAGCATATTTTAGGTATATGCATGTTTTAATTATAATATTGTTACATTGTATATAGTAATGTACTTAATATTTCACAGTATTGACTGTGTCCAGTCATTGCTCAGATTCTTCCATTTTTAACTAGTATTAATGCCTTCACATTGACTCCTGAATCCTCCTGGCACAACTCTCCCTTCTATCTTGTATCACAATATAATCCAAGATCATCGTATATATTTCCTATTCCAGATCTGGGAATTAATGTGATATAAAGCCAAATTTTCTCAGAAGACCTTGGAGATTATATTTCAAGACCATAAAGTGTGAGAGGTTCATATTTAATAGTTGGTCATTGTTCCCACGCCATGACAGTGGGCACAGTTAAGAAATATGTACATACATATGTGCATACATACATAATACATCAGTAGTGTCTAGGGTTTTCATTTTACTTTAGCAATACATCTGTATTTGCTCTCTCCCATAATAAAATACATATCAATGACACCAGAAGTGATAGAATGACAGTCACATAATTGTTCAGTTGTTTCATACTATAAAGTACACATGACAGATTCAGCACAACAGTACCACTATTATCAACAAATGATATGATTACTGTATATAGTGTATGATTATTTTAACAAGTCTTTTTCTCATATCACACTGGAGATGCACAAGTTAACTTATATTCTGAATTTAACTTGTTAATTTCTACATAATTATTATGCATTTAGTAGGATATACATTTAGATCATATTTAATTTTTTCCTTGAGAATTCCTTTGAAGTTTGGAGAAGGAATTACATATCCTATGAATATTTATATCATTTAATTCTGAGAAGGTAGGCAATAATGCAACTTGTATCCATTGCAGCTGAAACAAACTGTAGAAACACCTTGGGAAATCTAGGTAGTTTTCCAGCTTTTCCCAGATTGCCTATTCCCAATGCAATTGTGTTTGAACTTAATTTCTGTAATACTGAACTCTTACAAATTCAGATGCACATATAATTGCACTTTACAAAATAAGTGTTTTATCTTTACCTTGGCCCCTCTGTATATTTAATAATCAGTTGACTTTGTATAAGCATATGCAGACCCAGATGCGGCTATATTTGTAGCAGACTTCTCCTTTGGTGTGTGAGTATGGTCAGAAAGGCAAGCATTGATATTTCTGTGAGTTTGTGAGATGATTTGGACCTGAGTTTTTCTTTTTAAAAATCTTCCCATGGTCAAAAAATATGCCTCTGATGTGAATATATACTTCCCCTCTGACAAGGTATTTTATAGGGAAATATTATTATTAAAAATCAGTGTGAAATAAGACCTTTTTGTTAAATTTAGGGAACAAAATGAAATAGACTATCATTCCTTAAAAATCATAATACTATGAAAAAATAAGGATTTTTTCAACACATGCCAAGTAATAATTAGCTAATTTTATGTTTTGAGGTAAATGTAATTTGAAAAAAATTAAAGTGATGTAGAAAACCATCATGCTCAGCTAAAATTATCACTTCCTACATGTCATTCTCTTTGCTGGGCAGTTTATCTGTTTTTATTATTTATGTCATGCTACTCTTACTGGGTCACTACTATTATATATTATGCCCCTTTTATAAATTTCTTTAAGATACTAAATCAAACAGACATTAACTAAACAAAGATCATTTTGTTAAGTTGCTACTTATTGTGTAAGCAAATTCAGGTTTTTAAAATGTCAGTTTTTATTTAAAAATTGTAATTTTTGGTCAAATATAAGTGATAACCATAAACTCAGTAATTATGTAAGGATTTATTCATTTAAAAATATACACTAGCTCGAAATTGTTGAAAATAATAAAGTATGAGATCTTGATATGATTACTTAAATATTGTTTTCTTAATATTATAATCTATAACAGTGGTTGACATGTTATCTATTTCAAAAATATGTCACAGTAAATTTTTAGATAATGGTTACAATAATTTTTCAGTACTGTTTTTTGGGCTTTTAATATTAATTTTATTGGTATACTTTACATATACATACTGATGACATTCATCATAGAGAATTTGAACAAAATCTAGCTTGATTCCTTTTGTTTCCTCATTCCCTGCCCCTTCTTTCAACCCTTCTTACCCTCCTTCTTTACAAAAGCTTCCTTTTAATTTTTTGCTTTCTCTTCTATCTTTTCCTTTTCTTTCACCTTCCACCTTCCCTTGTTTCTCTTCCATCTGAAGGTTTCCTTTCTATTTCCTAATATCTATTACAACTTTTGATCCTTACCCTTAGATTTCTCAAATCAGGGAAACAATAGGATGTTTAAACATGTATGTCTGATATATTTCACTTATGATCTCAAGGTGCATGCATTTGCCTAAAATGTCTCAAATTTATCTTTCTTTATGGCAGAGTAATACTCCATTATATATGAAAGAAAAAACACATCTTCTTTACCCATTCATCAGGTAATGGGTATTTGGCCATTTCCAATATTTAACTCTTATATTCCGTACCACATAAACATGGGTGCACATATATTGCTGTGGTGTGATATTTTTAATTCCTCCAGAATGATACCAAGAAGTGGAATAGCTGGGTTGAACTGAATATCTAGCTTTAGTTTTTGAGGAATATTCACACTGATTTCCACAATGGGTGTACCAGTCTACACTCCCACCAACATTGGAGAAGGATTCCTTCTTCCTTACAGCCCTGCCAGTATTTGTCATTTGTTTACTACAATGGCCAGAAAGAATAGCCATTCTTTCTGAAATGAGATGGGATCTCTGTGTTGTTTTAATTTGTATCTCTCAAATGAGCAATCATCAGAGACAAATCTCCTGCCGAGTGTTACAGTACATGGTAGAAAGAAAGCCGGACATGGTGGTGCATGCCTGTAATCCCAGCACCCAGGAGAGTGACAGAGGAGGATCATTGAAAGTTTGAGACCCAGCATGGGCTACAAAGTGAGCTTAAGCCCAGCCTGAACTGCATAGCAAGATCCTGTCTCAAAAAGACAAAAAGAAAAGAAAAAAAGAGAGAGCGTGTGCAAGAGAGAAAATGATGGTGCAGTGGGGATCAAGGATGACCAGTTGTTTATGGGGAATAAAAGGAGGCAGCCAGATCCTCTATCCTCAGTATTTATTGATTGAGGAGGGGATTATCCAGTGACTCAGAGAATGGAGATGCTCTTATGCTAAGAAAGTTTTGCCCTGGAACCTCTTTAGCCTTAGTAGTCTTAGTCTTAGAGGTTTTAGTCTTTGTCTTTGTAGTTTTAATCTTAATATTCTTAGTCTTAGTAGGTGGAGAAGGGTGGCCCACCCCTAATCAAATAATGGGAAATCTTAAAATGGTACTACCAAAAATTCCAAACCTTTGTTCATCCCTTAGGGAAGCATGTAAAACTATCCATTGAGGATTTGTGATCCTCAACAACCAATGATGTCTATCATTTTTTCATGTATTTATTTGCCTTTTCTACTGCTTCATCAGAGAAGTATCTATTCATTTCAGATGACCATATTTATATCGGGTCTTTAAAATTGGCAAGTCTGCTTTTTTATTTCTTTATGTATTTTAGATACTAGTCTTTTGTCTGAGGAACACCTGGCAGTTTTTTTCACACTCTCTGGGTTATCTCTTTATTCTTCCAGTAGTTTATTTTCTTATGGAAAAGTTTTTTAGTATGATGGGATCCAGGTTGTGATTCTTTATTTTTAATTTTAAAGATAATAAAATACACTTCAAAACAAGATAATTAGATGGTTAAAAAAAAGGTTAATATATTGCATATTGTTATCTTTAAGGTAGTTACTCAGAGTACAAAATACCTGAATTTAATTGTCCAAACAATATTAACACAAACCTTTCTTTTCAATGAACTAAGAGAAATTAGTAGCATAACTATCTTATATATATACATATATATGTATATATATATATATGTATATATATGTATATATATGTATATATATATATACATATATATATATAAGGTCTGATTCATTTCACTTATGAGTATGGTCTCTAATTGCATCCATTTACCTATAAATGTCTCAATCATATCCTTCTTTATGACTAACACTCCACTGTATAAAAATACCACATCTTTTTAATACATTCCCTGGTTGATGGATATTTGGATTGTTTTTAAGATCTAGCTATTATAAATTGTGCTGATATAAACATGGGTACACATATATTGCTGTGATATGATGTTTTTAATTCTGGGATGATGCCCAGAAGGGCAGTAGCTGGGTCATAAAGGACCTCCAATCCTAGTTTTTTGAGGAGTCTCAGCATTGGTTTCCAGAGTATGTGCACCAGTCTATACTCCCACCAACAATTCTCCCCACAACCCCTTCAGTATTTGTTACTGGTTTATTTATTGATGATAGCCATTTTTTCCAAAGTGAGGTGGAATTTCAGTGTTGTTTTAATTTGAATCTCTCAAATGACCAGTGATGTTGAACATTTTTCATGTATTTATTTGCTATTTGTAATTCTTCATTTGATAAGTATAAATTCACCTCAAATGCCCATTTTTTAATTGAGTCTTCAAATTTGGGAGGTCTGATTCTTTTTCTTTATATGTTCTCGATAGTAATCCTTTGTATTAGAAGCAGCTAGCAAACGTTTCTTCCTATATTGTTGGTTGTCTCTTCATTCTGTTTGTGGTTTCTCTTGCTATGCAAAAGCTTTTTGATAAGATGAGATTCCAGTTGTTGATTTTTTGTAATAGTATATCTGTGTGATCAAGGTTTTACTCATAATCTTTACTTACACCAGTGTCTTCAAGAGTTTTACCTATTCTGTCTTCTAGGAAGTTGATGATTCTTTGTAATATTCCCTATGTTGTCCAGGCTATATTCATAAATTCTTTGCTTTTCAGTCGGTTTCCTAAAGGGTTCTACCTATTCTATCTTCCAGAAGATTTAATGTTTCTGTTTTAATATTTAGATCTTTGATCTATTTGGATTTTAGTTTAGTGTGTGATGAGAGATAGGAGTCTAGGTTTATTCTTCGGTGTGTGAGAAGCCATGTTCTTCTGTTCTTCTGTTCCATTGATCCTCAGGTCTGTTTTTGTGCCAGTACCATGCTGTTTTTATCACAGTAGGTTTATAGTTTAATTTCACATGAGGGATTGTGCTGTCTACTGCCTTGCCTTTGTTACCCAGAATTACTTTTGCTATTCTAGGTCCCTTCTGGTTCCAAATGAATTTTAGGAGTTTTTCTCTAATACTGTGAGTTATGCTATTGTAATTTTGATCTGTATTGCATTAATATTGTGTAACAGAGATTGCAAGATGGCCAACTGAGTGGTGGAACAATAAGAGAGCCTCTCTGGAAAAAAAAAACACTCAGACACTGGAATCTGACAACATGGAGAAAGCCAGACAAAAGGTGAGGAATTCTCATGACCCAGGAAGAAACTGAGTAAAAAGAAAAAGAAAAAAAAAGAAAGAAGAAGAAGAAGCATGAATGGAGAGCTGGAGCTGGGCAAGCCCAGGTCACTGTACCAGCACATCTTAGAGTCGACTCATGATAGAGCTGAGATGGCGGCCTTGCCAAGAGCGTGGGTTGGTGAGCTCTAGACCCTCGGCTGGGGGAGGCGCTGCAACATGGAGTAGAAACAGCCAGTCGAGCTGCGTTAATTTTGGTGAGTCACAGGAACTAGATTCCCCAGATTAGGAGGACCGGATAGACAACATTTTGGAGTTGGACAGGGCTGGCTTGAATCAAAACCCTAGGTAGTGTCCATCAAAGACTCCTAGTCCAAAGCAGATTGGTGGGATCTGCTTGGGCTGGGCCAGGCCCCTGATTGAAACCCAATAGCTGGGATGAGGCTGCTGTAAGCCAGTGGCATCCCCAGGGAACACACAAACTTGCTGAAGCATAAACTGGTTGACTGACATAGTGGGAGGGGCTGGCTCTCAGCATGCACCTGACAGATCCACAGCAGACTAGGGGGTGGCACTTCCCTAGCCAGTGCAATACAGAAAAAACTGTAAGCAATATGAAAAGCCCAGAGACCTCCATCACCACCCGTCTGAAGGGGGCCGGAAACATGACCAGACAGAGAAACAGCAAAAGGTCTCTAACTGTGGGACCAGGGAAAGTGAGTCCAGCAGAGTTAAATGCAGAGGAAGTTGAAAGCAGCAAACCTGTAATGTCAGAGACAGCCTCATCAGAAATAAAGAAATACCTCCATGACCTCATCGACAAATTTAAATCTGAAATTCTAACTCAGGTGAAGCAAGATATAAGAAGATTAATAAAAGAAATGCTGGGCATTCCTCAGGAAGACACAAATGCAAGAATAGAGGAACCCATAAGAAGGAGAGAAGCCTTTGATGAAGAATATAAACAAAACCTAGAATATATGAAACAGATCCAAAGAGAATATCAGGAAAATAAAAACTCCATTGAAAGCTGGCAAAACCTTTTAACAAAAACTAAGGACAAACTTTCAAAACTTGAAGATAGATTTGCAACATATGATCGTGAAAGGAAGGATCTCTTAAAAATAACAAGGAACCAGGAAGCAGCAATACAAAGGCTAGAAGATGACAAGAGGATTTATAACCTAAGAATAAAATATGTGAATGAAGATGCAGTGACAAATACAAATGAAATAAAAAGTCTAATCATAGAAATAATTAAGGAAAACTTCCCAAATACAGGTAATGGAAGTGAAGTTCAAATAAATGAGGCATATAGAACTCCAGCCAGCTACAACCAAAACAGATCTACACCCAGACATATAATAATCAGGATCCCAGAAATCCATCACAAGAACAGCATATTAAAAGCGGTGAGAGAAAAGAAACAGATTACCTATAAAGGAAAACTCATCAAAATCACAGCAGACTTCTCAATGCAAACCACCAAATCAAGAAGAGCATGGAGTGAAATATTGCAAGCCCTGAAAGAAAATAACCTTGAACTCAGATTGATGTACCCTGCAAAACTGTCTCTCAAAATTAATGGAGAGACAAGATATTTCCACAACAATGAGGAACTGGGGGAGTTTGTGACCACAATCCAACCCTGCAAAGAATACTGAAAGACAATCTAGAGAGAGAGAAGAAAATCACCAGGGTTCCAGGAACAATGGCAGAAAGGCCTCAAAGAAAGGGGCAGACAGTGGAATGAAGGAGAAAAGTAAACAAACAACAATGACAGAAAAATAGCATAGCAGAGATAAGACAGAAGACTGGTTATATCACTGTTTTATCTTACTGATTTTATTTGAATCTGGTATGCTTGAGAGTGTCGAGTCTGAGAATAGGGGCAACTATTCTGAAGATGACAGGATTCAATAGGATACCCATTCTGGTTTGATTGTTAACTGCCTTTGAAGTCCTATAATGTCTCCAATGTTTAGATTTTATTAATAGTGTAATGCAATGCTAAATTTAACTATACTATGTTTGATGATATAGACAATTTTATTGAAAATAACAAGAGACATCATAGTAACTACTGTAGATCACCTAGTATTGTGGTTTTGTATGTCCTTTCCATTTCATGTTTCTCTAGGAATTTGTATTGTTGACTTGTTTTGAGTTGTTTCTCCCTCTAATACAGAATGGCTAGGTATGTGTGTAGAGACTTATACATGTGTAGAACTTCTAAGTAGTTTACAAGAATGGATTATAGTTATTGTAAAGAAAAAAAAGACAGGAAAAGAAAGTATTCTAAAGGATATAACTGCATGTATGTTTGAGTGTGTGGGTTTAATAACCATGTTGCTAAAGTTTTAGTTGGATGTATGAACAGAATGGATTGCAGTCCCACTGTTTGGATGTCCACTTTGTAGGCTTTACTTTTGTAACTTGAACAACTACTTCAAAGAGGAAAATATGTAATTATCAACTAGTGATTTCTTACTTGTTAAAAAAATATTGTATAACAATTTTGGGAGTATGGCCATTTTCTCTACCTAAGAGTTCTCTTGTGTTCTTCCTACCCAAGAGAAAGGGACAGCTTCCCATTTTCTGATATCATCATCTACTTCCTTTTTCAGAGAACTATAATTTTCAATGTAAACATCTTTTACTTCATTAGATTAATTCCTAAGTTTTTTCATTTTTTTCAGTGTTATTGTGTAAGTTAGAGTTTCTCTACTTCCTGTCTCAATGAATTTGTTATTTGTGTACAGGAATGTGATTGAGTGTTGACTATATATTCAACTGTGCTATTGAATTTGGTTGTTAAATCTAGAAGTCTTTTCGTGGAGTTTTTGAGATCTTCTCTGTGGAGTATCATGTTGTCTGCAAATAGTGGCAGTTTAACTTCCTTTCCTATAATTATTATTTTTATTGCTTTATCTTTTCTAATTGCTTGAGCTAATATTACTGGAACCATATTGAATAGGAGTCATGATAGAAGGCATCCTTGTCTTGCTTGATTGTAGAGTGAAAATATTTAGTTTTTGATGATTTAGTATGGTGTGTTGGCTATTAGTTTGTCATAGATGTCTTTTATCAGATTGAGATATTTTACATTTTTCTGTAGATTTCATCATGCATGAGTGTTGGATTTTGTCAAATGATTTTTATGGATCTATCGAGATGGTTATATGGTTTTTGTCCTTGGCTCTGTTAATAGAGTATATTACATTTATTTATTTGTGTGTTTTGAACCATTCCTACATCCCTGGGATGAAAACTAGTTGGTTATGGTATATAAACTTAATGATTTGGGGCATTCTATTTATAAGTATCTTCTTGAAAATTTGCATCTATATGTATTAGGTATATTGGCCTGTAGTTCTCATTTTGATTGGTACCTACTCTGGCTTTGGTACCAGGATTATATTTGCTCCCAGGAACAACTTTGGAAGTGTTGCTTCTTTTTCAATTTCATTAAAGTGTTTGAGGAATAATGGCTTTAGATCATCTCTAAATCCCTTGTAGAATTCAACAGTGAATCCATGAAGACCTATACTTTTCTTTTATGGTAGCTTTTCAATTACATCTTCAATAAAAATATGCTTAATGTATATGTACTTTATTATGTGTATTTAAAGTTTTTAAAATTAGAAGATATACTTAAGCAAAAATAAGGATATTTTCTGCAACTGAACAAGGAAGCAAATTCTAGTAATATTTGGTTAATAGCTGTCCAGATTTTTCCTATCCTTATTACCTTTTTTACCTGAAATGTCGAGATTTTTTTCAAATTATCATATAATCCTTAAGAAAATATTTTTTAAATAATGCTTGATTTTTTTGAACCTAATATATGTGTTTCTTTTTTCAGGACTGTACTGTATATGAAACAGAGAATAAAATACTTCATGTGGTATGTATACATGGATTAATTTTCATGTCTTTTAAAAATATTTGTTGATTTAAATAGTAAATAAAAGTCTACAAATTGTAAATAAGTAAGCAATAACAAATAATCTGAGTATATCAATGAAGCGTGTTTTTAGGAAATCAAAAGAATCCAAGCGTATTATAAACATTCTATTTTTTCAAATACAGAAATATAAAATATTTGTAGATTGTAATATTACAAAGGTTGAACTGTAGTAAAATAAACAATCGAGATAAAACAATTTGAAATGCAAGTATTAACAGTCTTTCTGTGATAAAATGAGTACAGAGGGAGTTATTCTGCTCTACAATATAAGCAGTTAATTTCTAGCATCATTTGAATGAAATATTTCATAAGATAATAAAATTTGCTTTCCTCTGGTTTTATACTCATTAAACAACCTTCTAATTACTTTAAGTAGGAAATGTGTACATTATACATTGTGAAAATGCATCTTATTTCTTGTCAATGCACAACTGGCTGCTTTCTTATAAATCCATTTTTTGGTCAGTGTTGCTCTGTTGTAACAGCTTCTTTACTTCTGATGTGAAATTATGGCACTTTGCATCTGTCAGGTACTAGATAGTAAAGATCCATGTTTCTTACCTGTGTCGTTCTTGAAGTTTATGAGTTTTATATTTCTGAAATCTTTGAATACTTATAATATTTCATATTTGGGAATATAGACATTTTTAAAAATCTTACCTAAATTCATACAGGGAAATACTAATTCAGAGTTTTAGCAGTGCAGTGATACTGTTCTTTTATTGTATCTGAAAAATAAGTAATACTGACAAAAACAAAAACAAAAAAAAGAAAATAAGTAATACTGAATAATCCTCTACCCTCATTACACAGCAGTAGTGGCCTTGATGGTTTATTGGGATGGCCTCGGGAGTGTATAGTTAATGTATTGTTCTCCTTGGCAGTCATGGAAGAAGAGTAATTCCTAACCTTTTGATCTGGTTAATAGAAACTAACATTTATTTAGTGTTTATATATTCTAAATATTATTTTAGGCTATACAGCATATTAAAGGTTGAACATCACTAATAAAAAATCTAAGATCTAAAGTCCTATAAAATTTGAAACCTTTTGAATGCTGACATGATATCATAAGTGGAAAATTCCATGCCTGATCTTGTGATTGGTCAGAGTCAATACTTAAAGCCACAACACAGTTTATTCAGCATTAGCAAAGAGAAAAGAATGACCCTCTCAGAACTCCTTAGCTATGATGTCTCTTTTTTTTGTGCACATGCAGATTCCCCCCACCCCACAAAGGGTAATAAAATCTTTATTCATATAGACCAGATGTGTCAAGGTGCCTCTAAAACTTACATTATTTACTGTGTTATTTTGCTTATTTTCTGCTCTGTGGTATAAGTGTAAATTATGGTGTTGAAAAATGCCAAAAGGGGCCACACATACCTCTGTGGGTAACATTGAAATAAAAAGAAGCATTTATGTTAATCTGTACCACAGAAAGTTAAGGTGTTGAAGAAATTGAAAAATGGTGTACATGTGAAACCTTTGTTATAGAAGAGTACATTATCGGAATGACTTTTTAACAAGGGAATGAATAAAGTACTGAAATTCTATGTGATAATGATGCATAGAAATAATAACAACTAGAAAAATCACTGCATAATGTGAAAAATGAACCTGTATTTCATTTGCTGGTCAATGTTGACATAGCCAAAATAGTTTTGAATCAAGGTGATTATGATGATAGTGACAATAAAAATAACAGTGTTAATATTGCAAAAAATGTCTGTAGGTGACATGGTGGAAATGTATAATGGGCTTATTGAAGGACTAGAGCAGCATGCATTTAAAATACAAGATATCATGAAAGTTTAAAATCAAAGAGAATTTTCTAAGTCAAAAACTATTAAGAGAGAAGACAAGATGGTCGATTAGTAACAAAATATAAAGAAACAACTCATATGCCAGAATAAAGCACCCTGGAGAGACCCAGACAGGGGGAGATGGATCCTCGTGACACAGGAAGAAATTAAAACATAAAAAAGCTCGTCAAATACTTCGGGACTAAAACTGAGACAACTGAAGATTGCAGGACACAGCGTTTTCATGGTGACCTGGCAAGTGTGCACCAGCTTGGATCTGCGCCAGCCGGCAGAGCCGTCCAGACTCATTCCCACTGCCACTTGCAGGAAGAATTTCAGCGCTGAGGTCGGGGGTTGGTGAGCCCAATAGAGAGCGGAGGCAGCGAAGGGACTTTCATTAATCCACGGTCAGTGCAGGGAATGAGACCCCCCACAAACATGGGCAGGGCATGACCAAATGGGAGGCATGTTGGAATCCGGTAGGAGAAGCCTGAACTGGGAGTGACAGTGACTTCAGTTGGTTGCTCCCTCCCCAGAGCAGATTAGTGGGTTTCCCTTGGACTGGACCACACCCCTGGCTGGGCCCGATTGAGCCGTCCCAAATCTATTCACTGTACCTAGCATGCACTAACTGGGTGAAAGGCCTCTGAAGTTTGGTTGGCCCGGTAGGGAGGGGCAGGCATACGCAGCCTGCTTACACCTCAGTGACAAGAGCAGGCAGGAGAGGGCAGAGGTCCTTTGCCAGTGTGTTTCGGAGGAACCGTGGCCAACAGGGAAGGGGGCTGGGACCTGCACTGTAACCTGTGTGGAGGAAGCCAGGGCCATGACAGGAGAGAGAGGCAGGAGGAGGACCCCAGCCCAGAACCCTGAGAACACTGATCCAGGAGAAGGAAAAACAAGGGTAAATGAGGGCGGCAAACACACAACATCAGACATGGCTTCAATGGACATTAAGAGATATCTTTGGGACCTTGTAGACGAGCTCAAAACTGAAATATTAAATCAGGTAAAGCAGGATATGAGTAGAGTAATAAAAGAAATACTCTCAGGAAGCATGTCTCAGGATGATACAGACAGAAGAAGGGAGGAACACAAAAAAAGGAGAGAAACATTCGATAAAAAATATAAAGGAAATGTAGAATACATGAAGCAGATTCAAAGAGACTATCAGGAAATTAAAAACTCCATTAAAAGCTGGCAAGAATCCTTAAAAGAAACTAAGGATAGACTATCAAAACTTGAAGACAAGTTGTCAGTGTGTGATGATAAAAGGAAAGATCTCTTAAAAATAACAAGGAAACAGGCAATAACAATACAAAGGCTAGAAGATGACAAGAGAATCTACAATTTAAGAATAAGAAACGTGAATGAAGAAGCAGGAATACATACAGGCGAATTACAAAGGCTATTCACAGAAATAATTAAGGAAAACTTCCCAAGCATGGGAAAAGAAAATGACATTCGGTTGTGTGAGGCATACAGAACCCCAGCCACCTACAACCAAAACAGATCTACACCCAGATATATAATAATCAAGATACCAGAAATTCCTTATAAAAACAGAATATTAAAAGCTGTCAGAGAAATAAACAGATTACCTATAAAGGTAAGCCCATCAGAATCATGGCTGACTTCTCAACACAGACCATCAGATCAAGAGGAGCTTGGAGTGCAGTATTTAAAGCCCTGAAAGAGACTAACTTCCAGCCCAGATGGATGTACCCTGCAAAACTGTCACTAGAAGTTGATGGAGAAACAAGACGCTTCCATGACAAAGAGGAACTGGGCGAGTTTGTGACCACCAATTCAACCCTACAATGAATACTGAAGGACATTCTAGAGAGAGATAAAAAAAATATCAGGATTCTAGGAACAGTGGCAGAAAGGCCTCAATGAGTGGGGCGGCAGTAGAATGAAGGAGAAAAGTATCAAACAAAGGCAGAAAAATAGCATAGCAGAAAAGAGGCAGAGATGGATAACTAGAAACTCTAACATAGATGGCCTTGATACACTATATTGTTAATAATGCATCAGGATTTAAAACCCACATTACTCACACTACTCTGCTTAGATGTATTATATTCTGTTCCAGTCATTCTACCTGTACTAGATTTGAGGGCACAGACAGCAGTCCCTAAAATAACAGTATATAGTATGGTAATTATCCTTAATTTCCTATTAACTTAATCTAAAGCTCTGTAAAACCTATACTGTTTTACCATGACTGATCATAATCAAATCTGATTTTTTCGATCATGGTTTTGTATTGATAGATTTTATTCAAAGCTGCTATGTTTGATAATATCAAGTCTGAGAGCATAGGCAACTGCATTTAAGATGACAAGATCCACTAGACTAGCCACTCTGGTTTGATTATTACCTACCTTTAAAGTTTTATACTGTCTACAATGTTTTATTTTTACTACTATCATTATTTACTGATATACTCAATTATACTGCTATATTCAATTATGCCTGATGATGTAGACATTCTATTGAAGATAATAAGAAATAACACAGTAATCATTGTAGATCACCTTGTACTATGGTTTTATATGACTTTTTGGTTTCATGTTTTTATAGGAATTTGTTTTGTTTTGTCTTGCTAAGTTTTGTTCTTCCCTCTAATACAGAAAGTATAGAAATACATGCAGAGATTTATGCATGCATAGCTGTTTACACTGTCACTGTTTGACTACTTTGTATGCTTTAATATTGTAACTTGAGCAACTATTTCTAAGAGGACAATATATAATTTATTAACTAGTGATTTCTTATTATCTTTTTTTGAATTCTGTATTACCTCTACCCTTTACATGCTTTTGTTTCTCTTTAAATTAAAAAAATGAGTCTTTAAATCCTCAGGCATGGTATTTATTTAGGTATTATTTACTTTATCTCAGTAAGATTTTAAAGCTTTAAGTTTATAGAAATACATGTAGAGACTCATGCATGCGTAGCTGTTTACAGTCTCACTGTTTGAATATCTACTTTGTATGCTTTAATTTTGTAACTTGAACAACTATTTCTAAGAGGACAATATTGAATTTATCAACCAGTGATTTCTTCCTGTTTATCTTTTTTTAAAAATTCTGTATTATCTCTACCCTTTACATGTTTTTTTCTCTTTAAATAAAATCAATTTTTAAAAAAAACTATTAATAAGGCAGGTGACTCTAGAGGAAACATTTCAAAAACTATCCATCAAAATGTTCCTCATTCCTTAGAACACCTACTTCTTGGTCTCTCAATTTTTTCTGACATTTCTTACCTAAAACAGTAAAGTACAGTTTATAGTAGCCTTAGTTAATAAAACATAGCATCACAAGTGGTGACTGAAATTCTGCTATTATTTGTTGTTACTTCTGGTTAACAGCTGATACAAATATTTTAGTGATGCTTAACTGTGCTGCTTAGTTACTTCGAACACATTATTTTTTCACTATATCAATAGTACATTTTTACTCTTATAATGCTTATGTGTGAATAGGTGTAAGAAAATAGTTACGTACTGGTAGCATATAAATTTAGAATCAGTAATTGTGGTGAGGACAAATGACAACAGATTGCCTATATGGATAACTGAAATTGTGACACCCTTGTTTTGTCAATGTTCACAAGTTTTTTCATGCAGAAAATTAAAATACAGTGTAAAATTATGTCGTGCTATGTATACAAAGTACACGTGAAACATAAATGAATTTTGTGTTTAGACATGCATTGTGTCCCTAAGATATCATGTATATGCAAATATTCCAAAATCAAAAACAATTCCCCTTGCAACTGTTTTCTTTTTGCATTAGCATATGTTTGTAATACATAGTAATTAAATTTGTTTTGGGGAATTACTACATGAATCACATGATGAGTAAAGGATAGTCAATTTGTATCTCATTTAATCTTAATTTTACAAATGGTGAAATCTTTGGCCTCAAATATTAATCTATTTGAATGTTTGAATACAAATCTGATAACAAAGCATATTCCGTTTTGAGATCTGGAAATTTTAGTTCGGTACTGTCTTGTTTCTTATGAAACTCAGGATTGCTATCTCAGTTCCTTTTAATAACTAAATAGCATAAAGAGATCCTTTTCCTCCTACATTTCTTTTGAGTAGTCCCTCAATGCCTTTTCCATTCGCATTGAATTTTCTATAACAATGACTTGCTTCTGAAGTATTGAATTTGCTGAATTAGACATTGGCATGATGCTATGGATTTTTCATTGTATACACTTCAAGGCTCTTATTGAGGTCAGTGTATGTTACTGATGTTTATAAAATCTCAGGAGTAACCTCTTTTCTGTTTGTACAAGAAATGCTGTAGTTTGCCTTATGCATTGACAGTTAGAAATTTAAAGTACAAATATTTGGCAAATTCATCTTATGGTATTCATTTTATATATTTACCACAATCCTGTACTCCAATTTATATTCATAATTTTTCCTTGTCTTTTTTTCACTGTATGTATTGTGTATTTTTACATTTGTTGATATCTTTTATATGGATAAATAATACTCGTACGTATCAAACACATGTTTGTACTTAATATTGAAATTTTAGCAAAGGAATTGTACAAAGTTCATAAAAAGAGAATCTGTAAGAGGTTTTAAAATACAAGATATTTTCTTATTGAAGAAAATTCAGATTCCACCATGTGATACAATAGAAATGAACTTAAACGATGAAAGGAGTCCAGTGGGATTTCTGCTGTGCAAAATATGTTAAATATAAGTGTAATTAGTTATTCTAAGGAAATAAAATCTTTACAATTATGACTATAAAATGATTGCAAAATGTTTTAAATTTTATTAAAACCATTATATATAATAATCAGATTTTAATTTAATTTTAAATCATTTAAAATATTTTTATTTTTTAAATAATTTTTAATGTTTTAAATTCTTAATGACTCAAGTCATTAGTGTATAACATTTCACTTCTCTTTCCAATTTGACAGATTCTGAGTTACTAAGTCTTAGAAATGAGTGACAACATAAATAATAGCAAAGATATTTAGAGGGGAATGTCATATGTTTACCTTGGACAATTTTGCATTCCAGAGAATGAGAATTGAATCATGACAGTGGAGATAGTAGATGATGTTAATGAGACAGTTCAGATCAGAAACCATTTGCATTTGCATGTTTTCATCCTGGCCTCTTTATGCAAAAATTGTCCAGTCTTAACTAGAAGATTGTTGTATATTTTCTAGTGTGTTAATTTTCTCAAGATAAGAATTAAGTTTTTAAAATCATAATGTATGGGCCAGGTCTTAGCTCAGAGGTACAAGCACTTGCCTGGTAAGTGAGAGGTTATGAGTTCAAGCCCTGGTACCAAAAACATCATAAAATATTGTACTAAACCACATGGTATATGATGCTAGAATGGTTTCTTTAATAGAAAAATTTCAGAGCAATAGTCTTTCCAGATATCATAGCATACAGGAGAAATCACTTTGAGTCCAAAAAACTGTACCTAAATGCTAGTTATGTATTATCTTAGTGACCTTTCAAGTGATTTAACTTTTTTAGGATTTCGTTCCTGATATGTCTATTAATATCTTTCACATAAGGTTGCTGCCAGGAGAAAATTGATAGGTTCTTATATACAGAACTGTATATTCTATTTACCCTCTTTCCAGTATTTTTTGTTATTCACATTTTCTTAGTTTCTTACTTCTTCTGCTTCACAATTTTACACAACAGAAAATAAAAAGCCTGAGTTTTAGAACAACTTGTATAGAATAATACTGTGAGTTAATTTGAATATTTTCTTTGTTTCTGTGACAGTTGGATATGCTAAACAAAATATCAGTCATAATGACTCAATTTTAAGGATGACTTCATTTGTTTGATATGAGTATTAGAAGCCTGAAACCTTTCTACAAAATATAACCTATGAGAAATGCTCAAAGCAGGTAGTTTTATTGATTAGCAATGCCATGACATAGAAGTGACACTAGGAGAAAGAATCAATATGGATTCTAGAGTTGCTCACACTGTAGAGAACAAGAATTCTATCCTATTATGACCTTTTGAGGAGCCTTATAACATGTGCCTCATAATTTTACAGCCAAACACCAAAGAGAGAATATTTATCCACTGTCTCTAAATCCATTTTTCTGTTCATAAAAAGTTGTTCTTTGGGGTGTACGCTCTCACCATACCAGGTTTCTGAGTGCATCAGAGTTCTCAGGGAAGAAAGTAAAGGGAGTGCAGCTAAAGTGAAGCAGACAGCCATGATGGTAGCTTGAGATAAAATGGACTTGAGACTCTATGAAGTGGGGCCTAAGACCCATTCAGTGAAACATGCCATTATATGTCTTATTCTCATCCTGTTATTTCAAAAATGAAATAAACATATCCACTGGTTAGAATGTTATTTTTAAGAGAAAAAAACAATAAAAACAATGATAGAGAATTTGAAAGCAAGCTAATAAGAGATTAACAATGGTTAATTTATTCTGTAGTCATCTTCAAAGTAGTTTCCCAGATTACAAGATATAGGCATGAAAAACTAATTAAACAATATAAGCACAAATCATTCTTTTCAATGAACAAATACAAATTAGTAGTATAATTATCCTAGCTGGTGTGTGTGTATGTGTGTGTGTGTGTGTTCATTCTTTTCCTTTTTCTCTCCTCTCTCCTGTAACGGTTGTTTTTTCCTTTTGTGTAGTTACTCTCAATTTCAAAATATCTGTTGTATATTTTAGATTTTATTTACTCTTTTAGTATCTTACACTAGGGAGACAATACAATGTTTATACCTGCAAATCTGATTTATTTCACTGATGAGTAATATCTTGAGTTGGAGAGTATGGTCTTGAGTTGTATCCATTTACATACAAAAGTCTTGAGATTATCTTTCTTTATAGCTGAGTAGTACTCCATTGCATAAAAATGCCATATCTTTTATAACTATTCCTCAGTTGATGGGAATTTTGATTATTTTCAAGATTTCACTATTACAGAAAGTGCTGCTATAGACATAGATGCACATATATCACTGTGACCTGAGTTTTTTCAATTCTTTATATGTTTTAGGTAGATATCCATATACTACAAAGCTACCATGATAAAATCAGCTTGTTACTGGTAAAAAAAAAATAGACCCGAGGATCAGTGAAACAGATTAGAAGACACAGACACAACTAAAAACACGCTCAGCCACCTTATCTTTTACAAAAGAGCCAAACATGTTTACTAGAAGAAAGCCTTTTTAGTAAATGTGGCTGGAAAAACTGGCTTTTCACATGCTGAAGAATAAAACTAGACCATTGTCTACCACCATGCACTAAACTAAAGTCAAAGTGGATCAAAGATCTAAATATTAAAATAGAAACACTAAATCTACTGGAATACAAAGCAGGTAGAAATCTTGAAGACATAGGGGTAGACAGAGAGTTCATGAAGAAAGCCCAAATTGCATGGAAAATACTTCAAAGAATCAACAACTGGGATCTCATCTTATTAAAGAGTTGTTGTACATCAAAAGAAATCACCAATAGATTGAAAAAGAAAACCCACAGAATGGGAAAATAATTCGTGCCACTGGTTAGAATTGTAAAAAAAAAAAAAAAAAAAAAAAGCAGATTTCCCTTGAAAACTTTGTATAGCTTTGGGAAGAAAAAACCAACAGGTTTATCTGTGGCAGTTTAAATTTTGAAATATTTTGGATCACATGTGTTAGTAACATTTGCATAAGTTAACAAAGGCAAGTTTCAAATAGTAGATATAGTATTTATGTTAAAAATTATTTTTACGGCAAAGACAATAATTTGGAGAACTATACAGTAGACTAAATCTTTAATTTGTCCAGAGAGTAGGCGAGGTAGTTATCAAGAGGAAGGAAACTTATCATTTATGAATTGCTATACCTTAGGAATTCCTCAGAAAATCCAAGCAGTAGACTGTCTTTCATTGCCTGCAAAACTAAGATAAAGGGCTGAGGAAATTAATGGGGTGTCATGTCTTTTCCTGAATTAGTTCTATATTTAATCTCTTACCAGTTTACTCTGAGCATCACTCAGGCAGTTCATTTGTTTACATAACTATCCCAAGCATAGCTCTGGCAGGTTTCATTTCAACCAGATGATTTTGTATTGAATAAATTTGATAAAGTTGTCATTTTTATATTTCCTATTGCCTTTTAAATTAATGAAAGATATACAATTTTTTGTTATATTGTATTTAAATAATCTGACTAATCAGTGGTTAAGGATGACTAAAGAAAAAGAATAGGAAAGAAGAAATATCCTCAACATACTACAAGAAAATCCTTCCCATGAAGAAGACTTATTGAGACATTCTTTTATGTTCTCAATAAATCAAACAAATAGTGCCAATATTAATTAAAAAAGACTACATAAAAAAGACTACATAAAAGATAAGGCCACTATAAACTGAGAGCAAAATGAACTAAAACAAACTTCTGTAAGATTTAACAACACAGAAATAGAAATTAAGCCATGATATAAGGAAATTGTATATTATAAAAAATTTGACACAGTGGAACACAAAATAGACTTTAATAATATACTTGGGTATTTAGTAAATAAAAAAATATAAAAAATAGAAGATAAAAATGGTAGATGATAGATCATGGCTACCTACATCAACTAATAGTTACTTTATGAGAAAGAAAGCAGAAGGAACCAAAAGATGTATTATAATAATTTAGGAACAGAAATTTGTTCTTTTATTATTTGAAAGAGAAAAAATAAAAATAAAAGATTTTCAAAACAAGATAATAGATTAAAAATAATTAATATATTGCATATTATTATATTCATAGTAGTTATTCAGTGCAGGATGTAGACATGAAATATTGTCCAAACAATATTAGCACAAATCTTTCTTTTCAATCAACTAAAGAAACTAGCTGTATAACTATTTAATTATCTTGTGTATATATATTTTTTCCTTTTTTCGTCCTTTATTTTTCCTTTCCTCCACTACAGTTTCTCTTTTCTTTTGAACTGTTTCTTCCCATTTCACAATATCTGTTGTGCATATTCAGTCTTATTTACTCATTCAGCTTTTCACACTAATGAGACAATATGAGGTTTACACGTGTGTCTGATTTATTTCACTTTAAAGTATGGTCTCTACTTGCATCCATTTACCTATAAAAGTCTCCAGTTTATCTTTCTTTATAGCAGATTTGTATTCCATTGCATAAAAATGCCACACCTTTTTTACCCATTCCTCAGTTGATGGGCATTTGGATTGTTTCCAAGATCTAGCTATTACAAATTTTGCTGCTGTTTAAACATAAGTGCAGATATATCGCCATGGTATGATGTTTTTAATTCTTCTGGGAAGGTACCCAGAAGGAAAATACCTAGGTCGAATGGTACATCTAATCCTAGTGTTCTGAGGAATCTCCACACTGATTCTCACAGTGGTTGTGACAGTCTGCATTTCCACCAACAATGGAGAAGGGTTCCTTTTTCTCAACAGCCCCTCCAGCATTTGTTATTGGTTGATTGCTTGATGATAGCCATTCTTACTGGGGTAAAATGGAATCTCAGTGTTGTTTTAATTTGCATTTCTCAAAATACCATTGATGTTGAACATTTTTTCTTGTATTTATTTGCCATTTGTATTTCTTCACCTGAGAAGTGTGTATTCATCTGAGCTGTCCATTTTTGGATTGGGTGTTTGAATTTGGGGGGCCTGATTGTTTTCAATTTTTTATATGTTGTAGTTACAAATCCTTTGTCTGAGGGACAAGTGACTAATTTTTCCCACTCTGTGGGTTCTCTTTTCACTCTGTTGGTGATTTCTTTTGCTATGCAAAAGCTTTTTACTAAGGTGAGATCCTATTTGTTGATTCTTTGTAGTATTTTTTGTGTGATCTGGATTTTGTTCATGAAGTCTATGGCTATACCAGTGCCTTCAAGATTTCTACCTACTTTGTATTCCAGTAGATTTAGTGTTTCTGTTTTAATATTTAGATCTTTGATCTATTTTATCTTTAGTGCACGGCAGTAGACATGAGTGTAATTTTAGTCTTCAGCATGTGGAAGGCCAGTTTTTATAGCCACATTTGTTAAAGAAACTATCTTCCAGTGAACATGTTTGGTCCTTTTGTCAAAGATAAGTTGGCTGAGTGTGTTTGGAGTTGCATCTACATCTTCTATTCTGAAGAACAGAAATTAGAAATACTCATCAAAGTTAGAATATGTATTAGAAAGATAATTTCAATATATATTCTAGTAATATTTTATAATTCTAATGGCAAAAATCAATCTGGCATTCATTTAGCCAGTGGGAATAACGAAAAAGTGGTATCAACTTACAGAGAAACAAAAATTGTAGTAAGATCTTTACTTTATAACTCTGCCAGCAGATCAAAATCTAAAAATCTTTTAAAGAAATACAAGGGCCAATAATATTTATGTCTAATTATCATTCATGTGTCACAGCAACAAAAAAATAAGTTTTTATGTCAGCAGTGTCACTAAAGTTACCTTTTTGAAAAAATGCTTCATAAGACTACCAAAAAAAATCTTTAAAAAAATCTTAAATTACAGAATATTATAAAGTGCTGAATAATGAGGTATTATAGATGAACATGAAAACCAAAGGAGATAATAAGGAACAAAAAACTATACATGAATGGTAGCTACTGTTTTAACAATGGAGATTGTTGGTAATAAAATAATAATTCTATAATAAATTTTTGCATATTTTTAAAGGGACAAGCTCTGAATTCCTGTATTAAATCACGAAGTCTACCAGTACCTCCCAGTGGCAGTTGTCCTCAGATAATAAGGACTTCATGTAAAACAGGAATGAAATACAAAGTTTTATTTATGATTTTATAAACACAAAGGCATGTCCATATGCATGCATAAAACATGTCCAAATGATATTGAGAATATTTAATGAAAATAGAATGAACAAACTTATTGCTAGGCATGTATATTCACAAAACTGTTTGGAAAGCAAATATTAGTTGATTTCAAGACTCTAAGGCATACATTCTAACATAGACATAGTATTTACAATATGACTCAGGTACTCCTTTAAATGATGTATACAGACACATTTGGCAATCATGAAAACCTTAAAATAGCTGGATGTGGTTTTGCTCCCCTTTAATGACAGCTATTGAGCGGCAGAGGCAGGAGGATGGCAAGTTTTAAGCCAGCCTGGACAACTTAGCAAAATCTTGTCTCAAAATTTTAAAAAAGGGCTGGGGATTTAGCTCAGTGGCATAAGCGCCTGCCTGGCAAAAACAAGGTCATGAGTTCAATACCCGGTACCACAAAAAAAATAAATAAATAAATAAAATTTTAAAAAATTAGGGGGCTGGGGATGTATAACTCTTGCACAGGTCCTAAATTTGATCCCTAGCACCACACACACATGCACACACCTCGTGAATTAATATTGTTACTGTCATCTTCATTTTACAGATGAGTAAACTGAAGCAGAATGGTTAGGTAACATTCAATGAAGTCTGGTAATTAGATAGGATTTAAAATCATATTTGAACTCTGACAATCGAATTCTAGACTACATATTGCTGTAGCTTTTGGGAATCTAGTCTAAAAATAAACTGCAGAACACAGCAATATTTCTATAGAGAAAGTTTTGATAAAAGTATTGCACATAGTAACAATAGAAAATAATAAGGTAATGCTTCAGTAAACTGTTGTACATTCACAGTATATAATATTTACTATTCCCAGTTACTATCTGAAAATATTGAGTATATATTTTAATATACCTGAAACATTCTTATGCCAATATGGAAAGAAAGATTCTAATGATAATGTTGAGTAAAGCATTACAAATACGGAATGAATCATAACTTTTGAAAATTTAAAAAGGAAAGAATATTATGCAATATTAATATTTATTGTATTTGCTTGCTAAGAGCTGATTTTTAATAGTTTATAATATATTTCCACTTTTCCTCCAATTATTTTGCAATCCTTTTTAATGAAAAAGTAGAAAATGTACATTCTGGTATATTTATAACTATGATTTTAAGGTAGAAATTTATATTTCACAAAGTAAAATAGTAAAAAGTGATTTCAGAAATGCTTATGGTAGACTTTTGTGTTCTCTTTTTTCATCTGTAAAGATACAGAGTTATTTGTGGTTAAGATTGGCTAATAAAGTACTATGAATACCAAAAATTCTCATGGAAGAGAAGTTGGTTACAGTGTTGGGCAGGGATGTCTATAAATATGAAATGTGAAAATGAATAAAAAGAGACGGAAAAGCTTGAGTTTCTTTGGAAATTGTTATTAAATGTAATGGACCAGACAGCAGAGTGCAATTATGAAGGAAAAAAATACAATAGAGACAAACACTATAGTGTGTATCTCAGTTATTATTGACTAACAGTAAATATTATATTGTATCTCTGTTGATTTGATATTTCCTTCAGTGATGCCACATTCCAAATTACATATTCCTTGGCTTATTGAAGACCGTCTGTTTTATTCTACCCAGACTCTTGTTTTACATGGTAAATCAGTTACAGAGAGTCTGGAGTTCTCTTCAGTTTCTGTACTCTACTAACTCCCTGCTTTTACTGCAGCTTTTGCATCTGGAGAGATAAGCACTCCACAGAGAAGCCATTTCAGACATTGGGCTTCAGCTAACTTAATCTGCTTGTTGCAGCCTTGCTCCTCTCATTTGTGAGCCTGGAGCACTTGTCAGCTTTGATAAATTTGTCGAAATCCCAGGCCAGATATAATCATTGAAGTCACACTGTTTAAATCAGACTGTTCTGAGCCAAATTATACCTTTGATATTAACCAACATTATTGTCTTCTATGTGATACTTGTCTTTTATTATTTTACCTTATCATTTTTGTAAAGATAATGGAAAAGATGAATACACTAATTATTTAATAATTTTAGTGATAAGATAATCTTTTAGTTGTATAGTGCTTCAGGATTTGAGAATGTGCTCTTTTCTCTCTCCTCTCCTCGCCTCTCTTCTCCAACCTACTTTCTTCATTTGTTTAGTCTTGATAACTTAGGTTTATTTTGGAATGTTAAGTAGGTGTTTTATCTCACAAACATTCTGTGTAATTTTTTGTTTCTTTAAGTTTATGATTTCTGTATTCCTAAACTCCATCTGGACTGAGATTATTGTGCCTGCTCTCCTATTCAGACTGGAAATAAACTACACAGAGCCAACAGTTGGCTCCTGGAGGAGAAATTAAAGAACTCATTTTAGTCTTTGCTCTGACATTTATACTGTTTCATTTATAGAAACAAAGCTTTCTGCATCCAACTGCCCAAAAGTGTGAGATTTTATTTAAGTATTAGGGTACCAGCATGCCCCGTAATGAAGTAAAGGTGATTCTGTTAATATTTATTCTTTAGATTGTTCTTAAAAGCATTAGCATTCTGACTTAAAAATTCATAAAAAATAATTTTAAGTCTTTCTTCAGAAGGCCTAGATGCTGTGCAAAGACAGTTTTTGCTAATTATGACATGGGCTCTTTCATTAAATCTGTGATCTTGGAACAAATTCAAATTGAATTTTATTATTTTTGCCATGTTGCCATTTTTCTTAAAGCCAAAACATTTTAACATACAAATTCTGGTCATCATCATTAAAACATTGTCTTAGTTACATTTTTATTACTGCAACACAATACGTGACATTTGCAACTTAAAGGAGAAAAGGTTTATTTTGTCTCACAGTTTGTAGAGGTCTCAGTGTTTAGTAGGCTTCATCAAAGGCAGGGAAATATGGCAGAGAGGCATGGCAGAGAAGCCTTGCTTATGGGATGGCAATCAGGAAGTAGACAGAAATCAAAACAAGGAAAGAGACTTACCATTTAAGGCCACACTACCAGTGACCTACTTCCTTTGACCAGGATTCACCTCCCAGCATCACCTTTGGCTATAAACTTATCAGTGGGCTAATATTCTAAAGAGTTTCATACCACCATGATCCAAAAACCTCTCCATAACCACATCTATGAGTGTGTGAGGCTTTGGAGTGGCATTTACATATAAACCATAACAAATATGAATTCTAACATTGCATTTATAGATGAACAGTATTAATATTCTGCTTTATTTTTCAGCTAATGGAACTGTCCTCTCTGCCCTCTTCACTATCTTTGTGGTTATCCTAAAAAAACACTAACAGATTTACTGAAATAGTCATTGGTTTCCTGGGTGTTATATTAAACTTTCTTTGTGTTTTCATACTTGAGTGGCTAATTGCGTTGTAAGTAACTTCCCCACAACCAATGTCTATAAAGGACAAGAGAAAGGAGAAATCAGGTATAATATTAGAGATAGAAAATATTGTTCACTTTTTCCTGGAACAAAATGTGAACTTTTATATACTAAAGGATATGTGATCTACACGAATGATGAAGATAATATGGTTTTAGTGTTTCTTATTATGATTTAGACAGTATGTAAGGCAGTATATTTATATGAATGTACCTGATAACAATACATTTGCTGGATACATTGTGCATGGCAAAACATTTCCGTATTCAGACTAACTCTGACAGTACTGTCCTTGTCCTTAAAAATTGCTTTAATTGGGGAGTAAAGTGGTATAGATTGTTGTAGTGAAAAGCGCAACTAGTCTTATAATTAAAATATTTGGTACTGTGACACCATCCTGATAGATAAGTAGCTGTAAGCAAACTAAAACAGTCTCTTTGATTAAGATTGGGGATTGGGTTTACACTCTCACTGTTTGACTATCTACTTTATATGCTTTAATTTTGTAACTTGGACAACTATTTCTAAGAGGACAATATGTAATTTATTAACTAGTGATTTCTTATTGTTTATATTTTTTTTGGAATTCTGTATTATCTCTACCCTTTAAATGCTTTTGTTTCTCTTTAAATAAATAAAAGATTGGAGATTAGAGTCTGTGATTTTTATAAAGTCCCTAAATCTTTGTGATACACTCATACAGTATGGCTACATAAATTCACAAACTAACTGGAAGTATGCATTTCTTTGAGATTATTGTTAATATTTGATCAAATATACTATTGATTTTTATATTAATCTTATTGGAGGCATCAGAAGAGGGAAGGAAGGATAAGAATAAATGCGAACATATCTGCATATGACAGGGTTCTCTCTGGTTATATCCTGGATTCCTTAAAAATCTGTGGAAGTCTTATTTATCCCTAATGGTTCTAAGAAGAAAGCAGCCTATGTAGCTCTGGTTAATTCTTGTAGCATCAAGATGAAGTAACTGCAAGTTCATTATCTGTTGTATCCATTGTTTTGAGCTAGTTATTTTTCCTAAAAAGTAGATATGTATCTAGATACCTTTGATGAATTTATATACTTTTTTCAGTGTTAGCAGTATATATTGATGAACATTGGGATTTGGTACATGTATATAGCACATTTAAAATTTTTAATTCTGTTTCCTCTCCTCCTCCTTTCCCTTCTCCCTCTTTTTTCTTCTCTCCATCCCCTCCATCTCTAGATCTGCTTATGATTTGCAAAAGATCAATCTCCCTGTTTTCTATTACCTATTCGGCTATTGCCTTCTTTAAATTATTTTGAGTTTCTCATATAAGAGAACTTTGAGTTTCTCATATAAGAGAAACTGATATTAAATCAGGGATGCCTAATTTATTTTACTTATTACAATCTCAAGTTTCATACATGTTCTTACAGATGACTCAAATTTATCCATCTTTATTGCAGAGTAGTATTCTGTTGTGTATAAATATCACATTTTCTTTTATTTTTTATTTAAAGAGAAACAAAAGCATGTAAAGGTTAGAGATAATACAGAATTCCAAAATAAGATAAACAATATGAAATCACTTGTTAATAAATTACATATTGTTCTCTTAGAAATAGTTGTTCAAGTTACAAAATTAAAGCATACAAAGTAGTCAAACAGTGAGAGTGTAAACAGCTATGCATGCATGAATCTCTACATGTATTTCTATCATTTCTGTATTAGAGGGAAAAACAAAACTTAGCAAGACAAAACAAAACAAATTCCTATAAAAACATGAAACCAAAGTCATATAAAACCACAGTACAAGCTGAACTACAATGATTAATGTGTTGTTTCTTATTATCTTCAATAGAATTTCTATATCATCAGGCATAATTGAATATAGCAGTATAATTGAGTAAAGCAGTACATAACAATATTAGTAAAAATAAAACATTGTAGAGTATAAAACTTCAAAGGCAGGTAATAATCAAACCAGAGTGGATATTCTAGTGAATCTTGTCATCTTAAGTGCAGTTGTCTGTACTCTCAGACTTAATACTATCAATTGTAACAGCTTTGAATAAAATCTATCAATATAAAACAGTGATCCAACAAACCAGATTTGATTATGATCAGTCATGGTAAAAAAAGTGTAGGTTATACAGAGCTTTATATTAAGTTAATACAAAATTAAGGGTGATTATCATACTATATCCTGGTATTTTCAGGATTGCTGTCTGTGCCCTCAAATCTAGAACAGGTAGAATGACCGGAACAGAATATAATACATCTAAGCAGAGTAGTGTGAGTAATGCGGGTTTTAAATCCTGGTTCAGTATTAACAATATAGTGTATCAAGGCCATCTATGTTAGAGATTCTAGCCATCATTCTCAGCCTCATTTCTACTATGCTATTTTTCTGCCTTTGTTTGATACTTTTCTCCTTCATTCTATTGCCTGCCCCACTCATTGAGGCCTTTCTGCCACTGTTCCTAAAATCCTGATTTTTTTTATCTCTCTCTAGAATGTCCTTCAGTATTCTCTGTAGGGTTGGATGGGTGGTCACAAACTCCACCAGTTCCTCTTTGTCATGGAAGCATCTTGTTTCTCCATTAATTTCTAGTGACAGTGTTGCAGTGTATGTCAATCTGGGCTGAAGGTTATTTTCTTTTAGGGCTTGGAATACTTCATTCCAAGCTCTTCTTGATCTGATGGTCTGTGTCGAGAAGTCAATCGTGATTCTGATGGGCTTACCTTTATAGGTAATCTGTTTCTTTTCTCTGACAGCTTTTAATATCCTGTTTTTATATTGAATTTCTGGTATCTTGATTATTATATGTCTGGGTATAGCTCTTTTTTGGTTGTAGGTGGCTGGAGTTCTGTATGCCTCACATAACTCAATGTCATTTTCTTTTCTTTTCTTTTTTAGCATTTCTTTTTTAAATTTTATTTTACAGAGAATAAAACAAAAGAGGACAGAACAACACAGATCAGAACAGAACAATACAAGCAACACAGCACTTCACAAGACAATTGGTATCAATAGTAACTACCATAAGGTCTCTTTCTTTTAAATAGCTAAGCATAGCTTCACAAACAATAGTATCAAACATAACAAAATAGAATAAAAACATTCAAGAGAATGAAACTATTATAAGACATTCTGAACCAAATAACAGAAAATGAACAATGGCTACTATAATATCTCATTTTCCATAAAAAATTTGTTCATATTATTACACATATTAAAATCCTTTATGACACAACATGATAGAACCAATGGTAATAGAAGAACAAAAACATGGTAGGACTTCAAAGCCAGATGATATTAAATCAGCAATGGCTGCCATAATGTCTTGTTTTCTTCAAAGTAGCTGTTCATACCATCAAATTTTCTTGTTTTAGAATTCCATGCTAGGGTTGAGGGTTTAGCTCAGTGGTCCAAGTTCCTGCCTGGTAAGCCCAAACTTGTGACTTTGATGTCCAGTGCCAAAAAAAAAGTTTTGCATAAAATTACAGGCTAAATTTGAACTTGTGATTCTCTAATCCTCTAGTCTCAGCATCTCAAGAAAATAAAAGTTTTGAATTGCAAATGATAACATCAAGAAAAAAATGGCTATCTACAGAATGGCAGAAAATGTTTACAAAACATGTATCTAGTTAGAGATTGTATCTAGAATATAAACTCAATATTTAATAGAATTAAAACTCAACATTGAAAAAAACGCAGTTAACAGTAGGCAAATGTTTTGAATAGAAGTTTATCCAAAGAAGACATCAATGTAGACAATAAGCACATTAAAAGATGCTCAAAATCATTAGCCATTATGGAAATGCAAGTAAAAACTACAATGAGTTGCTACTTCATGCCCATTAAGTTGTCTATTTTTTATCTTTTGTTCTTTTTTTAAAATCTTATTAGCACTTGTTTACAATCCACAAAGTTTACAGTCACCCTGGGAGTGGTTATATGGACATATTACAGTTTGTTTTTTTTGCTCCCCTTCCCCTTCCCTCTCTCTTGGGCTGGCTCCATTCATTTTCTCCAGTTTTTCCTCAGTAGACACTCCATATTTTTAGCATCTTCAACTTTCTGAGGTCTCTACTGCACCTTACGTTTCACTCTCACAGCTGCATATATCACTCATTTAGGGACTTCTATCAGGGGCCATGACCCTGTGACACATTATTTCCTGGTTTCCTAGTCTTACTAAAATTTCAGTGTAAGCCTCTGTGACTCCACAAAACTTACATTCTTCATGACTACAAAGAGTACTAGGTAGATAATGCCAATGTTGACCACCAGCTTGAGCAATAGCTGGGCCCACTTGCATTATGGTTGCTGTAGCCTCTCAGAAATTGGATGGCTGAACTACATAATACACTTCCCTACATGGCTCTGAATGAGCAGGCATTCCAGGGACTTGCTTCTGAAATGAAAGATTTAGTTTTGTACCATTGACTTTGCAGTGGGTTGGTATTGGGGACATTACCCAGATCCCCAGTCTCCCAAATGAGTGCACAGTGAAGGCTTCAATAAATGAGACAAGCATTATGATTTCAGAGCTCCAGGAGGATCAAAAACCCCTAGTAGAGTTCAAGATACTTGGGGCTGAGACAAAGAGCTTTGCTAGGCAGCCCATATTTATTAGATTTTCAAACAGAGAGGGGATACTGAGGAAAGTGTGGGAACTGAGCCAGAACTTGGAAGTCACTTCAAAGAATTCTCCAAGTAGTAAATTATGCCAGTTTAGGAGAACTGTCTTATCTCCATAATGTCATTTATGGTGAGAATGAGATTGCAAGAGTGAGATGCCTGCAGATGTGATCTATAGCCACTTAATTGGAGTTGGAGCCAGGTGTCCTCAGTTGTGGCTTTTCCTTGCCCTTTGAGGCATCTCTGGTATCACAGGCAACTATAGGCCTCAGCCATGACCTGTAATTCATAGAGGTTCACTTACTATGAATTCACTGCTCATCTCCAGACAAGGAGCCTAGGCCTAGGATAGACTCACAGATAAACATCACAAGTCAATTAGTTAATTTCATATCCTGCTCAGATCTGCTTCATAGTGGTCTCCATCAGGTTGGATCTTGCCAATTCCTCAGATGCCCTCAAAGTATCTTTCTTCTTTCCCTGGTACAAAGTATTTGATTCTTTTTAATGCTAATTGTGATAGCTGATTAATAATGTGAATAAATAATACCCAACTAAAGTGGCTCAGCATACTTCTGGGTGTGGAATACCCACCCTAGCAAGAATTATTGCTAGAATGCTATAAAAGGGAACCAAAGAAGGAAATACTGCTTCTGCCTTCTTTAGAGGAGCTCCATTCTTTGCTTTCACCTTAGACATCATCTTCTGGCTTCCAGTGCAGACTCCTTAGCCTCTTGATATGGCCTGGTATGGGATACTACATGGAGCTTCAGGCCTTCAGCAGGACCCTTCAGATCCCCATTATGCAGACAGACATTTTGTATTCTTCTGCACTCAACTCTGTGGGGTTTTCTTCTGTCCTTTATTGGCTCTATAAGACTAGTTTTTTCATTTTAGTATCATTTTTCTTCAACTTGAAGTATATATTATTCATTTCCTTGAGACAAAGTCTCACTTCATAGTGCAGGCTGGCCCTGTAGTCTCCTTGTAGTCTAGGCTGGCCCTGAAGTCTCCTTGTAGTCTAGGCTGGCCTCAAACTCGAAATGATTCTCCTAACTCAGACTCCTGAGTGCTGGGATTACAAATGTTTGCCAGTAGTGCTTATCAAAATTTTTGAAACACCATTAAAATTAATACTTCAGTTGAATTATATTATGGAACATCTTGAACCTGAGGCCACTTGACAGACTTCAACAGCTGTGTATGTGCACTTCTGCACCACAAGAGTTTTCTTCTATAATCTCCAGATCCCATTTTTTTCTCCAGATAAAATTCAATTCATTGCTGAAACAGTTCCTAAGTGCTGCATTGCTTCTGTTTCCAGCTGTTGATCAAATCCCCAAATCAACTGAGACACAGCAGTGTACACACTGCATGCAATCCCAGCATTTGGGAAGCAGAGGCAGGAGGATCACAGGCTTAAGGTCAGCCGAGGCTACAAAGCAAGATCCATTGCAATGATTGCAGGTGTCTGAGAATCCTTTGCAACCATCATTAAGAAGAGGTCACAGAAACTGGAGGTGCTCTCAGCCCTAGGATCTCAGCACTATCATTTTCTTTTCCCATGCTTGGGGAGTTTTCCTTAATTATTTCCGTGAATAGCCTTTGTAATTCACCTGTATGTATTCCTGCTTCTTAGTTCATGTTTCTTATTGTTAAATTGTAGATTCTCTTGTCATCTTCTAGCCTTTGTATTGTTACTGCCTGTTGCCTTGTTGTTTGTAAGAGATCTTTCCTTTCATGATCACACATTGCAAACTTGTCTTCAAGTTTTGACAGTCTATCCTTAGTTTCTTTTAAGGCATTTTGCCAGCTTTCAATGGAGTTTTTAAATTCCTGGTAGTCTCTTTGAATCTGCTTCATGTACTCTATATTTTCTTTATATTCTTTATCAAATGTTTCTCTCCTTTTTTTGTGTTCCTCCCTTCTTCCATCTGTATCATCCTGAGAGAGCATTTCTTTCATTACTCTACTCATATCTTGCTTTACCTGATTTAATATTTCAGTTTTGAGCTCGTCTACAAGGTCCCAAAGATATCTCTTAATGTCCATTGAAGCCATGTCTGATGTTGTGTGTTTGCTGCCCTCAGTCTCCCTTGTTTTTCCTTCTCCTGGATCAGTGCTCTCAGGGTTCTGGGCTGGGGGCCTCCTCCAGCCTCTCTCTCCTATCATGTCCATGGCTTCCTCCACATGGGTTACAGTGCAGGTCCCAGCCCCCTTCCCTGTTGGCCACATTTCCTCCCAAGTACACTGGCAAGGGAACTCCACCCTCTCCTGCCTGCTCTTGTCACTGAGGTGTAAGCAGTGGCTGTATTTGACTTCCCCTCCCAATTTCAGGTGCCTTCACGCGGTTAGTACTTGCTAGGTGCAGGGAATCAATTTGGAATGGCTCATTGGGTCCTGGCCAGGGGCACGGCCCAGTCCAAGCAAATCCCACTAATCTGCTCTTGGGAGGGAGGAACCAACTGAAGTCACTGTCGCTCCCAGTTCAGGCTCCTCCTGCCCGATTCTAACATGTCACCCATTTGGTAGCGCCCTTCCTATGGGGGGGTCCCATTCCCAGCACTGATCATAGATTAATGAAGGTCCCTTCACCTGCTCCATTCTCTGTTGGGCTCACCAACCCCCGACTTCAGCGCTGCTGTGCTTCCTGTGAGTGGCGGCGGGAATGAGATTGGGCAGCTCTGCCAGTCAGCGCGATTCAGGCCTTTGCAAACTTGGTGGGTCACAAGAACAAAAATGCTGTGTCCTGTAATTTTTAGCTGTTTCAGTTGTAGTCCCGAAGTATTAGACGATCTTTTTTATGTTTTAATTTCTTCCTGTGTCAAGAGGATCCATCTCCCTCTGTCTGGTTCTCTCCAGGGTGTTTTATTCTGGCAAATGAGTTGTTTCTCCCAGGAGGCTTTGTATTCTGTTGCTCATGGATTGGCCATCTTGTCTTCAAAAAATATATCACATTTTTGTAATTCATCTATTGATAGTCTTGGAGTTCCAAGATTTAAATATTATGAGTTGTACTTCTATAAATATAAATATGTATATTTCACTGTAATATTGTATCTTTAATCCTTTGGAGAAGATATCTACAAGGGAAATAGCTAAGTAAAATATAATTTCTAGTTTTAGCTATTAGAGGATTCTCTTTCTGATTTGCATAGTGATAATACTTGTTTATTTTCCCAATAACAGTACAGAAGCATTTGTTGTTCCTCACCAACATCGGTTGGTTTTAAGTTCTTTTTTTCTTTTGAATTATTAATAACCATTTTTTTATCACAATGGTCTTTTTTTCCATTTTTTGTGGTGAATGTCTGTGGTGCATCATGATTACATTCCTTATGGGGGTTGATACATGTACATACCATATCCAAATTCTTATATTTATCCTTTTTATCTCTCCTCTCTTTGTGATGCTTTAATTTACATTTATCTAATGGTGAGAGATTTTGAACATTTTTCATGTTCTTATTGGTCATATGTACTTCTGAAAAGTGTCTATTCATTTCAGTTATCCAAATTTCTTTTCTCTCAAAGGAATAGCTGGAAAAATTCTTTTCATTTTGTAATCTCATCATGTTAGGTGTTTCTTTTGATATGCAATAATTTTTTAAAGGTCCAATGTTTTATTCTTGATGTTATTATATAATTGGAGTTCTATTCAGAAAGTCCTTACCTATTCCTATGACATCAAGAATTTAGGCTGGCCCCAAGTCCTGCTCCACTCACTCAGTAGACAGGAGTAAAAAAGAACCACATATCCTCCTCCCATCACCAGCCCAGGCTCTGTGAAACTGGCATGGGAGGCAGGAAGAAAGTGGCCAAAATACCAAATCATAACCTGTGCCCCTGGGTTCTTCATAGTACAGGCAATAGAAGTAACAACCAAAAGACTGACTTGAAGACAAGAGCAACAACCAGAGATAATATTTTATCCTACCACAGAAACGACATGAGAAATACCCTGGTAAACATAATTGAAGAAGGTAAGATCTAGGCAGAGATCTTCTGGGATCCCTTTTGAGGCTCAGGCTTAGGCCAAAAGGATCATATATGCATATTATTGTGGGAGGCCAGGTTTGGTGGGTATAATATTCAGAACAGGGACCTGAAGGAAATGGTATTTAGTCTAGAGGTATTCTTGAGCTCATGTACTGCCACCCATCTCCAGCAGAAATTTTTAGTCTGAATTATTATTGGTCAATATCTGGGTAGCCTAAGTATCTTCCATAAAATCATAGACCTCCTTGCTAAAGTTAAAGAAAGTTTCTGAGTGGTTATTAGGGTTTGTCAGTATGCAGTTGATGTTTGCCATCCTAGTTTCTATCTTTACTAGTATAGGCAAGTTAACATATTTGGTGCTAACAATTGGTTTCCTCTATACACCAATATCTGTATTGCCTGAGCTTGGAAACAACACTAAGGATCACTCCTAAAGAACAGAAAAGTAGGCAATTCTTCTTGCTGCAAACCCCAGTGCAAAAATCAAAGAAGTAGAAACATGAAAAGGCAACAAAATGCCTCAAAAAATTTCCTATTCCTCCAAGTTCAGTTCAGTTCAGAGGCCACTGAGGGACAGAAATCATAAGCCATATAGGAGAAAGATTTGAAAAGATATTAACTGAAGCAGAAAATATAACTAATCATATAATGACCCTAAAGAAACAAATGATCAGTGAGTCTAGACAAGACACTAATAAAAATCTAGTGGAAATAAAGTGATGTAGAACATGAATTCTCAACATAAAGAAGAATGAGACTGCATAAGAAAGTTCCAAACAAATATCCAGGAGATTAAAAATGCAATTAAAAGTAGCAGAAGCAACCATTTAATGACAGAATGTGAGATCTAGAGGACAAGACTGTGCTAAATGATTTGTTAATGAGAGAAACCTTAAAAACTATAACAGAATGTGAAGAGTGGATCCAATAGCTCCTAGATGACTCAAAGACTAATAAAAGAGTAATTGGAATTAATGAAAATTCAGAAGACAGTACAAAGACCATATATATCCTGGTCAAAGAAGTAATAGCAAAATCTTTCCAGACATGGAAAGATGTTAATGTAGAAATAAGTGAGTTATATAGAATCCTAAAGAGCCATGATCAGAAAAATACCACTCCACACTACATAATAATTAAAATACTAGAAATCCAACGTAAAATGGAATCTTAAACAATGTTAGAGAAAATCAGTGAATTATATATAAAGAAAACCTATCAGAATTACAACAGACTTCTCAACACAAACCTTAAAGGCAAGAAGAGCTTGAAATGAAGTGTTTTTAGTTCTAAAGGAAAACAACTTCCAAACCAGACTATATATCCTGTAAAATTATTTTTCAAGTTTGATGGATAAATAAGATATTTTCATGATAGATAACCTAAAGAAATACATGACCACCAAACCAACACTCTAAAACACACTTAAGGTTGTCCTAGAAGAAGTAAATGCCAAAAGTTCCAATACATTGAATGCATTTGATAGAGCTGGCAATGAAATAGAAGGAAAGAAGCCCAAACAACAAAATGAAAATTATACTATGACAGGCCCAGCTCCATCCCTATCAATTATAGCTATCAATGTAAATGAACTCAGTTCATCAATAAAAAGACACATATTAGCATAATGGATTAAGAAACAAAATATGCTCTATCCAAGAAACATATTTAACAGAAAGATATTCATAGATTAAAAATCAAAGGATGGGATATTGTATAAAAAGGAACCTGAAAACAAGCAGGAGTAGCTATTTTATTTTCAGGCCAAATGGACTTAAAGTCAAAGCTGATCAGAAAACAAAAAGTATAATACATATTTGTTAATGCAACTATTCAACAGGAATAGATAACAGTGATAAACATGTGCTCCAAGCTACATGCACCCAGCTTCATAAAACACTAATACTGTAGAAATAAAAAATCAAATATACATCAATAAAGTTATAATGTGGGACCTCACTACCCCACTACCACAAATAGATACATCAACTAAACAAAAAACCAACAAAGAAATATCAATGTTAAACCAGTTGACTAATGGACTTAATAAATATATACAGAATGTTCCACCCAACAACAACATAAATATTCTTTTCACCAGCACATAGTATTTTATCCAAAATAGACCACATACTAGCTAATGAATCATACCCAAGTTAAATGCAAAAGAACCAGTATTTTACTGTGCATATTATCAGGTCACAGTGTAATGGAACTAGAAATCAATAGCAAATTAAACCCAGAAAAATGTAAATGTATGGAAGTTTAAACAGTACACTTTCAAATAATCCATGTGTACAAGAGAAAATAAAGCAAGTAATGAGACAGTTCCTAGAATTAATGCCATTATAACCTACCAGAACTTATGGGACACAGTGAAAGCAGTCCTACAAGATAAATGTATGTCTGTAAATATCCACCTCAGAAAAATACAAGGACTCCAAATAAGTAACCTAATGATGCATCTAAAGATCCTAGAACAATAAGAGCAAGGAAGAAAATTTTTAAAGATCAAAGCAGAAATCAATGAAATGGTGACAAAAGACAGTACAAAGAATGAATTGAACAGCTGGTTCAAGAAAGAATAAGCAAAATAGACAAATACTTAGGCAAACTTATCCAAGAAAAAAGGGGGAAAAGTGATACAAATCAATTCAATTAGAAATGAAAACAGTAAACTCACAACAGATACTGCCAAAGTCTTAAATAACTAAATAACAGGCAATGAATCTGAAGCAGTAATAGAAGCACTACCAACTAACAAAAGCCTGGAATCTGATGAATTCGTAGCCAAATTCTGCAAGAACTTCAGGGTATATCTGATATCAATAAATAGTCCTGTAATGCTGATGAAATTAATAGGGAAAGAGTGGTTCCAACATCATTCTCAAAGCAAACACTGTTCTGATCCCTTAATCAGGCAATGAGAAAACCAAGAAAGAGAACTACAAAATAGATGTCTTTACTGAATATTAATGCAAAAGTCATTAACAAGATACTTGCATAGAGAATGCAGTAAATCATCAAAAAGATTGTACACCATGAAAAAATAGGCTTCATACCAGGTATAAAAGGATGGTTCAACATAATAAATGTAATGCATCACAGAAAGAGAAAGAAGGGTAAAAATTACCTGATAACCTCAAGAGACACCAAAAAGTTCTTTGGCAAAATCCAACATACATTCATGATAAAAACCCTGAAGAAAATAGGTGTAGAATTACCTTTCTCTCAATTTGACAAAAGCCATTTATGAGAAGCTCCTTTGCCAACATCATATTAAATGAGGGAAAACTGAAAATTTTTCCTCTGAAATCAGGAATAAGATAAGGATCTTCAACTCTTACCACTGCTGTTCAACATACTCCTTGACACATTCACCAGATCAATCAGTCAAGAAAAAGAAATAAAAGGGATATATATAGGAAGGGTCAAAGTTATAGTATCATTATTTGCAGATGACATCATCCTTTCCTTACAAGACCCCAAAAAACTCCAAAAGACTCCTAGAATTAATAATTAAATCCAGTAATGTAGCAGAATAAACACACAAAAATCAATAACATGCCTAACATGAATAATAAATTACATAATTAATTCAGAAAACAGTACCATTTATAGTAGCATTGCAAAAATTAAATAGTTAGAAATTAACCTAACCAAGACCTTTATATGAAATTTACAGGACCTTTACAATGAAAATTATATCACTCTGATTAATGAAATTGAGTAGGACTTCAGAAAATGGAAAGATCTTCCCTGTTCCTGGATAAGCAGAACTAATATAATCAAAATGGCAATATTTCCATACTGATACACAGATTTAATGCAATCCCCATCAAAATATCAATAACATTTCTTGCAGTTCTATAGAAAACAGTTAAGTGCTATCATTATCCCACACTTAATGTTATACTGTAAAGCTAAGATGATTAAAACAGCATGGTACTGGCACAAAATCATGACTATTGATTGATGGAAGAGAATAAAAGAAACAGAAACAACCACAGGCACACACAGCTGTTTGATCAAGAGGCCAAAAATATACACTGGAGGAAAGATAGTCTCTTTAAAAAGTGGGACTTGAAAATTGGGTATGCAAGTGCAGAAGATGGAGTCTAGACCTGTGTATCTTACCATGCATTAAACTAAAATTGAAGTAGATCAAAGAGTTAAATATCAAAACAAAAACACTCAATCTGTTAGAAGATATAGTATTTATAGCTCCTAAAGACTTCAATGTAGAGAAGGACTTTTTGAAAGGAACTCCAGTGGCACAAGAAATAATACTGAGAATCAAAATGTTGGATCATATCAAATTAAAAAGCTTCTTCACAGCAAAGGAAACAATCAACAGAATGAAGACATCATACAGAATGTGAAAAAAATTACAACTAATCCTTGGACATAGTGGTAATATCTAGAATATGTAAGAACTCCAAAAAATTAGATACCTCAAAATAAAAGATGGGCAACCACAATGGGAAACCAAAATGAAGACATATTAAAATAAATAGAAATGGCCAATAAATATATGTTGATTACTGCTGACCATTAGAGAAATACAAGTTAAAAGTACTATAAGATATCATCTTATCCCAGATATAATGACTATCATTGAAAAATCTAATAACAAGTGATGGTGAGGATGTGGGGTAAAAAGAACCCTTCTACATTGTTTGTGGTTATGTAAGCTAGTATAATGACTGTGGAAGTCAGTATAGAGTTCCTCAAAAAACCAAACTAGATATTACATCTGAGTCAGCTACTCCCAAGGTATCGTCTCAAAAATTAAAATCATCACATTATAGGGATGCATGCATACCTATGTTTATAGCAGTAGTGTTTATATAACCTAAATTCTGGAGATAGCATATGTGTCTATCAATAGATGCATGGTTAGGTAAAATGTGGTGTTTATATACAAGGGAGTAATATTCTGCCATAAAGATAAACTTGAGGCATTTATAAATAAATGGTTACAACTTGAGACCATAATAATAAGTGAAACAGCTCAGACATGGAAGCTTAAATATTACATGGTTTCTCTTACATGGGATATTCAAAATGCAGACACACAAAAAAATAATGAACAAAATAGATGATAGCTAAATAGTAAGTATTAGAGAATAGTTCAAATTATTTCTAAATTGCCTTTTTGTTGTTTTAATATATTATTTTAATATACACATTATATATTAAATAATATTTTCATATATTTTAATTTGTTTCTTTTATACTGCTAGTTTCTCTTGTTTATTGAAAAGAAAGTTTTGTGCTATTATTTTTCTAAGACATAATTTTTGTTTATCTCTTATACTTTAAGTATCTGTGTTCAAGATAACAGCACAGTGTAGTAACTATTCTCCTCTTACTATTTTGTTATGAAGTTTTGTACAATTTTTCATAAAATACAAGACTTTTACCTATTTTATCTTCCAGAAGATTGTGTCTTTGTTTTAATATGTAAGTATTTGATCCATTTTGATAATATTTTAGTACATGGTGACAGATACACATGTAGATTCAATCGTCAGTATGTATGTAGCCATTTTTCCAGCATCATTTGTTAAAGAGGCTATGTTTCTTCCAATGTGTTTTGTATTTTTTTTTGTCAAAGATCAGATGACTGATTGTCTCTCAGGTTGTTTCTGTATCCTCTGCTGTATTATTTTGTTCTGCATGTCTGTTGTTCTACTAATGTTTTTATCTCTGTAGCTTTGTAATAAAATTCAAAACCAAGTATAGTCAATACTTCCTTCTTGTCCAAGATTGCTTTTATTTTTTAGCATCTCTTCTAGTTTCATATAAATTTTAAGATTGTTTTTTATAGTTCTGTGAGGAATGGTTTTGATATTTTGAATAGGATTGCATTAAGTCTATACATCATTTTTGTTAATATCATTTTGAGATCATTGGTTCTGCCTATCCAGAATCGGGGTATCTTTTCATTTTTTGATGTCATCTTCCAAATCCTTTCCCAGAGTAATATAGTTTGCATGTTTGAGATGTTTCACTTCCTTAGTTAGGTTCATTTCTAAGTATTTAATTTTTTTGATGCTACTATATAAGGCATTGTTTTCATAATTTATTTTTTAAGGGAGTTTATTATTAGTGTACAACATATGAATACTATTGATTTTTTTGTCTTTATTCTGTATTGTTATATTACTGAATTTGATTAGGAGTTTTTTTGTAGTGCTTTGGGTCTTACAAGGAAAGGATCATGTCATCTGCAAATAATGATACTTTGACTTTTTGCTTTCCTATATATAACCTGTTCATTTCTTTCTCTTGCCTCATTGTGCAGACTAATGTTTTAAGGACTATATTGAATAAGAGCAGTACAAGTGGACATCCTTGTCTTGTTTCTGATTTAACTGGGAAACATTTCAGTTTTTATTCATTGAACATGATATTGACAGACAAACTCAGATTGAGATAACCTTTGATACCTTAGTTTCTTTCAGATTTTTATCATAAATAGATGGTGGATCTTTGCCAAAGACCTTTTCTGCATTCTTGAAATGGTCATATATTTTTGGTCCTTGCCTCTCTTTATGTGATATATTTATTGCATTTATTGATTTATATATGTTCATCTATCCTGGAATTTCTGAGATTGAAACCTGCTTTGTCATGATGTGTAACCTTTTCAATTATTTGTTACATTCTGTTTGGCAATTTGTTGTTGAGGATTTTTACTTCTGTGTTTATTTAAGAGAATGACCTGTAGTTTTCTTTCTTAGTTGTATCTTTGTTTTGTTTTGGAATCAAGGTAGTGCTAGGTTCCAGGAATGAATTTGACAGTACTCCTTTAGTTTTATTAGAGAATTTGAGAAGTATTGGTTTTAAGTCTTCCCTGAAGATCTTGTAGATTTTATTGGTAAATCCATTGAGTCCTAAGCTTTTCTTATTTGGCAATTTATCTTTATTACAGCCTCAGTTTCATTGTATGTTAATTGATGTGTTCTGGGTTTCGATGTCTTCTTGTTTAAGTTTCAGTAATGTGTCTAGGACTCTTTCCATTTCTTCTGGATTTTCCAGCTGTTGTATAGGTTTTCAAAGTAGTTATTAATAATCTTCCACAATCCAGCAGTATGTTGTGGTTTACCTTTTTCATTTTTAATTGCATTGATATGAGTCTTTTCTTTCCTCCTTTTGGTAAGTTTCCCTAAGGTTTTGTTTTGCTTCTTTCAAAGATCCAGCTCTTTGGCTTGCCAATTTAGTACTGGTGTTTGTTTGTTTGTCTTGTTTTGTTTTTGTCTTTTTGAAACAGGGTCTCGCTATGCAGTTCAGGCTGGCCTTTGGCTCATTTTGTAGCCCAGGATGGTCTCAAACTTGCAACAGTCCTCCAGCCTCAGCCTCCCAAGTACTGGGATTACAGAAGTGCGCCACCACACCCAATAGTTTATAGCCTCAATTTTATTAATTTTTTTCTCTGATCTTCATAATTTCCTTCCTTGTACTAGCTTTAGATTTGGATTCTTCTTGATGTGCTAGGACCTTGAGGTGCATCATTAAGTTATCTGGACTTGTGCTATTTTTCTGTTGTGAGCATTCACAGCTGTAAACTTACCTGTTAGGACTACATTCCCTGGGCATGATGGAATTTTTTAAAGGTACAAGTGACTGTAAATGTATAAATTTCTTTAAGGTAATTAGTTTGAAGACAGAAACTATATCACAATTTAAGGAAATTTATATATAATTATTAATCTATGATAATAGAGTACCAGCAAGTTTCCTTGGCCTGAAAGATAATACTGAAGAAAGGACACCTTGCAGATAAAACACCCTCCCCAAGGTTTAAAAGATAGAGGTGCAGCTTCATTGTTTTGCCTAATCCAGACCTGGTTCAGTTGCTAGGCAACTGGCAGACAACCTTCTAAATGGAAGCAAGTGGTGTTGGTGGGGGTGTTCATGGTAAGAGTTGGTGTGCTGCTGTGTGCATCAGTCTAAGGAACCTTATTAATAAAACCTTACAATGATTGTCACTGTGTCCAGACTAAGGATCCACAATCACTGAAGAATTTCATGGTCTGCATATTGCTGAGACAGAGCACTATCTGATGTCCTTCATATATGTGGACCACTGATAAACTATAAGTAGAAACAAAAATTAAATAGTAGCTAATGGGAACCTGGAAGAGAAGCTTCTTTCCCCCTACAGTGTGTCTCAGTGTCCTCTGTTGACAGAAACATAACATTGTTTTCACTGTAGAAAAAGGCTTAGTTCAGTGCATTATCATAGAACAAAGCACTAAAGTGTGATTAATTCATAGCTCCAAAGTCACATAACTGGTATACCACAGCCCTTACCTCCATAAAACCATACCTTCTGATTTCTTGACTGTAAGTGAAGATACTGCTCCTGGTTCCCTGTTTTCTTGTCCTTATTTGCCTAATAAGGTATTTAGATAGTGTCTCAGTTTTCCAGATAATCCAGTTATAATGAACTGCTTCACTCATCTATTTGAATGTAAAATTCAAAGCAAAATAAAATTACATTTTTAATAACATTCATCTTAGTGAAGCCACTACTATGTCAATACTGTTACTATTTTTAGGCCTAGAAATCAGCATACCCTCTAATGGGTGCTCTTTCATGTGCTTGGGGATGCACCACAAGCCAGATTATCTGAATTTCTTGCTCATCAAACAGCAGGCAAATGGAATAGACATTTTCTTTTATATATATATATATATATATATATATATATATATATATTCAGATTCCTGGCTTACTCTAGTTTTCTATTAGACATGAGAGTAGTGGTGGCCAAGCCTTTTCATCCAACTTTTAATTCAGACCACGTTTTTTAGAGAAACATTTGAATGTAAGTTTAAAATGTCATGCCACTCCTTACTCTTCATAGAAATTGCACATTTGAGACTGATATTCTCTCACTATTTTGGTACTTAGCTCATCATTATTAGATGATAATTACTTTGAAGTAAAAATTTTAGGTCCATAGTAGACCTAAAATAATACTATATCTCAGAATTTGCACTCTAAGCATTAAAATATGTGATATTTATGTACCAGATAATGGCCAAGCACAGTGGTTAAGCAAGAAAGCAATGAAACAAAACTGCCTGATATACCTTGATTTTGTCATCTAAAAGTTGTGTGATTGAAAGAAAAATTTTAACACTTTTATTTCTGTTTCTACATCTGTGCTATAGAGTTAATAGCAATGAGTCTAGTGCCAAGACTCCTGACTCATGGAAACAGAGAGAGAATAAATGCGTGTTACCTTAAGTATCTGAGATTGTAGTACTTTGCCACATAGCTATGTAAGCAATGAATATATCATCATTAATACACATTTCAACTGAGATGACTGAAATAAAAATGAAAAATTTAAATAATGCCAAAAACAGACAAGGAGACAACAGAAAATATTTCAGAAAACAACTTTTTAAGAATTTAAATATAAGATGCTTGTCTTAGTTACTTTCCTTTTATTGCTGAGACAAAATACCTGATGCCCAAAATTAAGGAAGGCAAGGTTGATTTACCTCACAGTTTGTATAGGAGGTTTAGTCTCTAATCCGCTGGCTCCAAGGCAGGGTGGCACATAGAAGAGGGCAAGGGTTCATGGCTGTGGAAGACAACAGAATCAACAAGAGCAAAAGGAGAAAAGGGAAAAACAAAACTCTTTCTCTCCCTTATATTGTATGCTGGCTACCTGCCCCTGGATGTGTGCAGCACCCAGCACTAGACAATAAGCCAATCACAAACTTTAGATTCAGCCACCTCTGAGAAGCCTATCCCTCATGACCACATGAGGCTTTGGGAGGGGGACATCCAGGCACAAACCATAACAATGCTTATTGCCACTTAAATTGTTTGATTTACATCGAATTGTGGAGAGTTCTTCAGTTAGAGGTAGTATATCATTGTTAAAGTAGCCCTTGACTAGACATCAGGACTTTAGATTTTTAATCTTGACTTTGCCATTGACTTTGTTGTGTAACATGTACAGCCTATTTAACTTTTCCAGAATCCCCAGCTGTCATTCAGGTAAAGTGAAAAAATTATCTCAGGTCACGTGTCTTGAAATTCTATGAATAGGAGAATTCAAGTTATAGAAAGCTTTAGTCATAAGACTAACATTGCCAATAAGCTTTAGAATCTTTAGGTTTTGATGTGGGCAAATGTAAGAATTTAAAGGCAGTGGTGCTTCTAAGATGATGAGCTTTGACAATTTTAACTCATGACTGACTCTTACGGATCATTGCTTCTGTTATCAGAAATACAAGGTTAGCCTGCTTAATGTCAGTGATGTTAAAGGCAGAACCAAATAAAATAATAAATTTTGATTCAGGCTATAAAATCCCTAATAATAGTAGTTGGCATTTGATTCAGCAGATACTCAATAATTTTTGAATGTATATGTAGCTTAAAGAAGCACTGTTGTCATCATGGTGGTAGAGTCATTATTTCATTTTGCAAATTATTTTGTTGTATTTTTCCCCACTATCAAAGTGGAAGGCATTAAAGTGATTATAGGAGTTTTTTTAAGACCTTGTTAGAAGTTCATATGACCTTTGTCTTTAATCTAAAGTTGTTTTCTGAAGCTATTTGAAACACTTAAACTTTATTATATATAAATAGAATTTTAGCATTGCATTGAAATTGAAGTGTTATCCTATTGTGTCTGTTTTTAGATTAAAATTTGTTTCTCCTTCACTCATCTTTACTCTTAAGAACAAGAAATTCTGCCAAAGTAAGGGAATGTATGTACAGAATAATACTTGAAATATCAATTTAAATTCTGTTTTTAAACCTTACTCTTTTAGTTATCTATCATCATTCACTCCATGTGCTTTCTTAAGGAACCATTATAATTCATAAAAAATTTCTAGTACAAAAAAGATCTGAGAGAGAACCCCGAGCTCTGCCCCAGCTCGGGCTGCTGGGCATGCCTGCATGCCTCATCACCCCACCACCATCCCCACACAGACGATGACCACCATACTCCTTCCAAGCTCAGGCCGCTGAGCTGTACCTGAAACCCAGCATACTCCTCCCGTGTGCTGACCCAGAGGACCACTGCACCCACCTTGGCTTGGCCCACTGCCCTCAGGTTCCCTCCCCAACTCTTAGACCAAGCACTGCTGTGAACGTTTGGCTCCCACTGTCCCTCCCAGAACCTTGAACTGCAGTGGACTGGCAGTGGTGGTTTGATGGGAGACTTGGTAGCCCCTCACCCAGTCAGAGGACCCTGGCAGGTTCCCGTCACTATGTACCCAACAATCAAGTGGACATCAACCACACAGTAGGACCCTAGGAGATATAGTGCTGACAGTTGTGACTATTGCGATTATATAACCAGATACTGGCCCAGAAGGTAGAAATGACAAAATGAGAAACCAAAATGCAATCTCAAACATCTAGTCCATCAGGTGCAAGAACAGGTGACAGTGAAATAGAGGAGTTTTCATACACAAGAAATCTCTAAAAAGATAGAAAATAAAGTAAAGAAAAAAATCCATGAGAGTATAGAGGAAATAAAATTAGAAGTAATGTCTTACATAAAGACAGCAATATCAACCTTAGTAAAGGATTTGCTCAACATAGCTAGGGAAGAAATAGATAAAAAATACAGGAGAATGAGAAATTGAAACTTTGAATGAACAATGTAGAAAACAAGCAGAATCCATGAAACAAGTTCAAAGAGATATCCAATAAACCAAAAATTCTATTCAAAGCCGGAAAAATGGTTTAAATGAAGCTGAGGATAAAATTTCAGACCTTGAGGATAGGATCGCAGATAGTAACCATTAAAAGAGAGAACTTATAAAACAACAAAGCAACATGAAATGACAATCCAGCAGCTTCAAGATGATGCCAAGAGAAACAATGTAAGAATAATAGGCATCAGTAAGGATGTAGGAGACAATGCAAAGGACATAACTAAGCTGTTCCCAGAAGTAATAGCAGAAAATTTCCCAAACATGAGGAAAAAAATCTGACATACAAATAAATGAGGCATATACAATGCCAAACAGTCATAACCAACATAAATCTACACCCAGACATGTAATAATTAAGATCCCAGACATACAGCATAAAAACAGAACACTGAAAATTCTTAGAGGAAAGACAAAACTGACCTATTAAGGAAAGCCTACTACAATCAGACTTTTCAGCACAAATTCTCAAATCAAGATGAGCTTGGAGTGAAATATTTCAAGCCCTAAAAGAAAATAACTTTCAACCCAGGCTGATGTAGCCAGAAAAGCTGTCTTTCAAATTTAATGGAGAAACAAGATACTTCCATGACAAAAAACAACTGAAGAAATTTGTATCTGCCAAACCAACCCTAGAAAGAGTATTGAAAGACATACTAGAAAGAGATAAAAATGACCACAATCTCCAGAACAGAAACAGAAAGAAACCACCAGGCTGGACAAGAAATTAAACAGGAGAAGAAAGTGGGAAACCAACAACAGGAACATAATATGGCAAAGTCAAGCCAGTACATATCAGTGATATCCATAAAAGTAAATGGGCTCAATTCACCTGTCAAAAGAAGCAGGTTGACAGAATGGATCAAGAAACAGGACCCCAAAATATGCTGTATACAAGAAACACATCTGATTCAAAAAGAACCTCATAGACTAAAAGTCACAGGATGGAAAACCATATTCCATGCAACGGGAACCCAGAAAAAGGCAGGAGGAGCTCTTCTGTTTGCAGACAAAGTGAACTTCAAACTTAAAATGATTAAAAGAGATAAAGAAGGCCAAGCAGAAAACTACAAGAGGAAGAAATAACAATTATAAATATATGTGCAGCAAATACAGGAACACCCAACTATATAAGACAAACACTAATAGACATGAAAAACCACATACACAAGAACACAATTGTAATAGGAAAACTTAACACCCTTCCATCACAAAGAGATAGATCAACTAGATAAAAAGTCAGCAAAGAAATGACAGAACTGAATCACACCTGTGAACAAATGGATTTAGTGTATGTTTGCAGAGTGTTCCACCCAACCACATCAGAATATACATTCTTCTCAGCTGCACATGGGACATTCTCCAAAGCAGATCATATATTAACTCATAAAAATTCTTATGTAAATGCAAATGAAATGGAATTATCCCATGCATAATATCTGATCATACTTCACTAAAATTGAAAATAAATGGCTAAAAACTGCAAAACCTGCATAAATACGTGAAAATTAAATAACAAACTTCTGAACAACCAGTGAATTACAGATGAAATTAAGGAAGAAATAAAACAATACCTGCAGTAGAATGAAAATGCAGACACAACATACTGTAATCTATGGGATGCAATGAAAGCAATCCTAAGCGGAAAATATATAGCAATAAATAGTCACATCAAGAAAATGGAACGGGCACAAATAAATAACCTAGTGCTATATCTCAAGCTTCTAGGAAAGAAAGAGCAAGTCAAACGCAAAGTTCATACAAGAGAGGAAGTTGTAAAGATTAGAGCAGAAATTAATGCAATGGAAACCAAAAAAACCAATATTAAGAATTAATCAAAGATCTGGTTTTTTGAGAGAATAAATAAAATTGATAAACCTCTAGCCAACCTTGTCAAGAAAAAGAAAGAAAAAACACAAACTCATGCAATAAGGACTGAAAAGAGGTAAATTACTATAGATCCCATGGAAATTCAAAAGCTCATAAACAGCTACTTTGAAAATCTCTACACTCTTACTTTTATGTTTAAGAAGTATCTTAAGTCATAACTATCCCAAAGTGTTAATCATCATTCAATCATGCATCTTTTGTAACAATTTTGAGTAGCTCATAACAGAATCCAGAGAGTCAGTTATAATATTCACTGTAATTTTATGGACTGTTTAGCTTTATTTGTGGCATATATTGACTAACTTTTAGGCTCAAATTTTTCTTCTGATTTAATTTGTTTTGCATTTTAGAAATAAAGGTACATAGAATTTCAAGTCCTTTGAGATATATATATATATATATATATATATATATATATATAAATATATATATAGTAAGAAAAATAGGGATACAGCTTCTTCATAAAAAAATGGTCATTTAGCTATGAGATTTGTCCTTTTACTATTAAAATCAACTTTTGCCAGACAGCTTTGTTTCAAAATCTCATTTCTAATATTCTTTATTTTCAAAATTAACTTAAACATTTATTGGTAATTTTTAAAATAAAGAGCCTTGCAATCTATGAATAGACACCACCTTAAAAAAAACTTTTAGCAAAAAAGAATACTGTTTATTTAAATCCATTCTAAATAGCAAGAGTACTTATAGGTCTGCTTTATATTTCATTCAACTATGTAGTTTAAATGTGTTATATACATATATAATTTGTGAAGCAGACATTGATTTTAAATTATACAAAATCAAATATGTAAAAAAAAACTTAAGTTATGATCTATGAATGAAAATAGAGTATGCAATATAATGATTAAGAATGCAAATCCATCTACTAATAATGATTTTTAAATAATAATAACTGTCTTTGTTACTTTTCTCATTGCTGACATAGAATGAATACCTGATGCCCAAAGTTAAGGGAGGAAAGGTTTATCTAGCTCTCAGTTTGTAGAGGTTGTAACCCATAGTCAGCTGGCTCCAAGGTAAGATCGTTTGGCAGAGGGGCATCACAGAGAAGAACCAATTCATGGCAAGCAGAAGACAGCAAAAACGAGCAAGCAAAGGACCTTAACAGCATCTTTCTGCCTTTTTCATCTTTTCCTGACTACTTAGGGTAGCATTCACACCCTTAATCCTAGTACCCTTGAGCCTAGCATTGCATCTGAATCAATTGTCACACATTCTAGATACAGCCACTTCTGAAAAAGCCCCACCTGTGACCATATGAGTCTTTAGGGGGACATTTAGACACAAGCCATAATAGAAATGCATTTTTCTTGCTGTAGCTTTCTTTTTCTGTAACAGTCTTAATGATAGATAATATTTAAAGTAACATCGTAATATCTCATATGAGAGTGAACAAATTCACTTTTTATAAGGATGTGCTCAGTAACTTCTCTGGAAATTTGACATCGTGGTTTTCTGCAGTGGTTTGATATATTATGCAATTAAGTGTAAATTTAGTGTATGGATCAGGGCCATTTTATACTTATTGCAATTGACTTAGTCAAGTATCATATGGTACAACATAAAAATTCTACTGGATTATCCCTAAAACAGATTTCAAGGTTCTACTAGTGTTTTTCATCTAATATTTTTAGGATTTTTTTTGTGGTGCTGGGATTAAACCCAGGGACTTCCACTGAGCTACATCCTTAACCATTTTTAAAATTTTGAGACAGGGTCTTACTAATTCACTAAGTTCCCCAGAAAAGGCTTGAGCTTCTGATCCTTCTGCCTCCACCTCTTGGAGTTCTGGGATTACAGATGTGTGACACCATACCCAGCTTTCAAAATTCTTAACCCATTTGCTTATTTTGTATTTCTAGCAGCACCTAGCACATAGCATGCATTGGAAAAGCAAAATTACTCAACAAGGGAATCTTAACAGATGTTTTGCAACTTAATGTGGATTTAATTGTCATGTTTTTTCCTAAAATATCTGCAGTCTAATATTTCTGCCTTTCTTCCTATCATACCATTTCTAAATACCACTAGGGACAGAATGCAAGAGTTACTATTTGTTCATTACCAGTGTTATATAAAGTGCTGAGTGTTGTAATATACATATATTGTGACATTTATATACATCTATTATGTCCATATTTATCTATACATTGGATTCTTCACGTATGCTTCACTTTGTAGAAACCACAAAAGTTTATTATGTAATAATCTTGAGATTAGCATGCAATCTAAGTATCCTGTATAGAAACCTTCAGAACTGTGTTTTCTTCCTGCTTAGGATAAAAAAAAGAATGAGGATATAATCACATAAAGGAATAGAGAAATAGTAAAAGATTTAAATCTTCCATGATTTTTTTCCTGTCAAACAATTTGATCAGCATCCTGGTTTTGTATAAGTGTTATTATTCTCTTCTTTTTCCACATGGTTAGCAACAAACATTTGCAAAAGAAATAAACCCCACATGCATGTGCACAGGCACACATACACACACATTCACACATGATCCCAGAATGGGCTACATATTTCTGAATGGAAAAAAATGCACATGTCCATGCACTTTGTTCAAAAACAAGAATTCCAAGATAAGATCAGCACAGCATAAACCCAAGTATAGGTCTCTTTGTGATTGTACAGAAACATCTCCCAGCATGCTTGTATATAGGGTTTTGTATTCCTGGGGGAATGACCTTTTTCTTGGCACTTTGCCTAAAAGCTCTTCACAGTAGATGCTTTCTTTGAACCTGAAAATATCAAGATCTGGACATCAAAAAAACTGGGCATGCAGCTAGACTAGCTAGTGTGTGTACGATCCCATGAAGTAGAATGGGTTAATTCTCTTTGTGAGTAAAGATTGAGCCCTTTGAGGGTAGATAAATCAACAGGGAGAAAATAAGCATTTATTTTGTATCTTCTTTGGCTAGAAGCCATATTGGACTGTGTGGGAAATACATTACCATGTTTTACTTCTTACAAGCCATACAAGGTAATTTTTATTACCTCATTTCATTTTTTACTTGAGAGAAATATCCTCAAGGATATAAAATAATTTGCTTATAGTCACAAATAAGTCATTATCAGTGTGGTGATTACCCACATCTGTCTTTTATATCAAGCCACGTTCTGTGGGTATTGGTATCATGTAGCTAATATCTATCTTAGGAGGTAATAGCCTCCTAAGTACGACCTTGAGAAGCAGATGTAAAAAAACATGAGTGCCATTACAGAGGGAGAATTAACCTGTAATTTTCTTCAGTGTGAGGAAGCTCAACCCAGTACAGACTGAGGCCATGCACCAAGGACAGAATGCAAAGAGTAATAAGAGTCTTTATTACCTTGACCAAACAAAAGGAGTTGTTTCCTTTACAGTAGACTAATGCAGTTGTCACAAAACAAATGTTAAATACTGGAGATGGATAGAAAATCATAACTTTATTCCTACAAAATAATAAATCATACTAACATAAAGGGAAAAAACTCACAAGTAAAGTAAACCAGGCTTCAGTATGTAAAGTAACAGTCTGAAGCATGTGAGAGCTAATATATTTTAGGGCAAGATAGTCCACACTATATCATTCATGTTCTACTTTCTTTATGAAAGTTCCACATCTAGTCTTAAACTTACATTTTGGATAAAACGTATATCTTAAATTTATTATTCTCTATCATCACTGAATTCATCCTTGCTAACCTAGTTATATATTGGTACTAAGGATCACTCAACTAATATTTATTGAGTGCATTTTGTGTTCTATGATCTCTCTATCTGGTATGAATAGTACATAGGGTTAAGAGGGGAACAACAAATGGCAGACATGAGAAGCATGTGGCCCCTGTCTCAGAGGAGGTACGGATAAGATAGTTATCATACATTTTCAAACCGTTCATACAATGCTGAGAAAACAGATTAAGGTTGAGCCAAACTGCTTGGAATAGGTGGGAAACTTTACATACACATAATTTGAGCAAGAAATTGTAGACAAATAAGTAGAGTTCACCAAGCAAGCTGAGAGGATTATTTTTTCCTGGCATTTGAGTCAATTTTCTGCTCATTTATTTATTTTTGAACAATAATATTGAATAGCTATTGTGGCAATACTAAAGTGAATAAAACACATTCAGTCAGTACCTTCTGGGTTTTCATAGTCTAAAAGGTAAGTAATTATATAGTAAAGATTAGTAAACTATCACAAACAGATGAGTTCTGGCTTACAGACTCTTTTGTATATCTTTTATAGTCTTTTTTTTCATTAGTGTGTGCTTATAATACAGAATAGTGATGTTCATTTTGGGGAATTGATACATGCATGTAACATATTTTAGATCATTTTTAGTCAATTTACCCCCCACTCACTGTTTTCATTTCTCCCACTGATCCCTTTCTCCATCATCAAGAGCCTACATTTTAATTCCTGTCATCTCCTTTATTGTATCCTTTCTTTTTTCTTTCGGTTTTAGATTTCTCGTAGAAGAGAAAACATGCAGTATAAAGTAGTATAAAACTCTCTGAGCCTGGCTTCTTTCACATAACATGATGGCCTCCATTTCAATTCATTTTCCTGCAGATGACATGATTTCATTTTTCTTTGTTGTGGATGAATAATATTTGTGTGTGTGTGTGTCCAACATCTAGGCTGCTTTCACAGCTTACCTGTTGTGAATTGCAACACTAGTAACAAAGATATGCATCTTTTGGTATAATATGCTGTCTTAATTTTTTCAGTAGTATAACAATGATTGGGGCAGTTGGCTCAAATGGTATTTCTATTTTTAGGCTTTTGAGGAATCTAAATGCTTATTGCTATAGCAATTGTACTAGTTTACATGCCCACCAAAAATGTAGGCAATTTCCTCCCCCACCTATCCTTGCCAGCATTCATTGTTTTGTATTCCTGATGATCGCCATTTGGGCTATGGAGAAATGGAATCTCAGTGTAGTTTTGATTTGCATTCACCTAACGACTAAAGATACTGAACTTTTTTTCTACAAACTTATCAGTTATTCTACTACTTCTGAGAAGTGTCTGTTTGATTAATTTGCCCATTTTGATTGGGTTATTCATTTTTCATGGGAGAGTAACTTTTGTGGTCTTTATATAGTCTACTTATTAATAGATATTAATTAGAAGGGCATCTAGCAAGCAGTTTTTCCCACTTTAAAGATTGTCTCTTTATTCTTGATTCCATTGCTGTTTAAAAGATTTTTTTTAATTTGATGCGATCCCACTTGTGAATTCTGTATCCTGTGCTTTTAGCACCCTTTTCTGGAAGTTTTTACCTATTCCCTATATCTTCAGGTGTTTATTCTATGTTATCATACAGCAGTTTCAAAGTTTATGATTATATACCTAGGTATTTAACATATTAGAGTTCGATGTTAGTTCAATTTTAACATAGGTATCTAGTTTCAATCTTTTACATGTAAATATCCAGTTTTCCCAGTCACATTTGTTTAAAAAAGTTTGTCATCTCTCCAGTGTAAGTTTGTGGCCACTTTGTCAAAAATCTAATAGCTCTAGAACATGGGTTTGACTCTGATCTTATATCCTATTCCATTGTTCTATACCTTTTTTTTTTTTTTTGGTGGAACCAGGGATCAAACTCACGACCTTGCGCTTGCCAAGCAGGTGCTTATGCTGCTGAGCTAAATTCCCAGCCCCTGTTCTTTGCCAATTTTTGTGCTAATGCCATGTTAGTTTTGTTAAGATGGCTTTGAAGTACAACTTGACGTCATGTATTGTAATGCTTCTTTTCACTCATAGTAGCTGTGGCGATCCTCAGTCTTTTCTGATTCCATGGGCTTTTTAGGGATTTTTTCTAGTGCTAAAAGAATGTGGTTGGTATTTTAATAATAATTGCCTGGCTTCTGTAGATTACTTTTGGTAATATGGCCATTTTGACAATAGTAATTCTGAGAATCTGTGACTAATATAGTTCTGTTTCTTAATTTGCTTCTTGTTTTGAGACAGGGTTATGCTATCTATATAGGTCAGGCTGGTTCTGAACACATTATGTAGCTTAGAGTGGCCTTCAACTTGCAGTAGTCCTCCTGCCTCAGCCTCTGTCTGCCTCAGTCTGCTGGGATTAGAGGCTTACATCAACATGCCTGGCTCAAATGTCTCTCTTTTTGTGGTACTGGGGATTAAACCCAGGACCTGTACATTGAGATTATCCCCAAGCCCTTTTTTTGTTTGTTTTGAGATAAGATTTCCCTAAATCATAAATTACCAGGTTGGGGTTGAATTTATGAACCTCCTGGTCTATCTCTCAAACTTCTGGGACTACAGGTATGCTGCCACCATTCCTACCTTCTAATTTCTTCAATTTCTTTCTGCAGTGTTCTGTAATTTCCATTGTAGAGTTCTATAACCTCTTTGATAAGGTTGAGTCGTATTTAATTTTTCGAAGTCATTTGGGATGGGATTTCTTTCTTGATCTCTTCCTCACTGGAGTCATTATTGGTGCATACGAATACTATTCATCTTTTTGTGTTGATTTTTTTATCCTACCATTTTGCTAACTTTGTAAGATTCAAAATTTTAAGATGTAGTTTTTTGGGTCATTTGTGGAAAGACGTATGATCTGCATTGGGATGAATGGACTTTTTCCTTTCCAATCCTATTTATTTTTTTCTCTTAATGCTCTGGTAAAAGTTTCAAGCACAGTATTGAACAGAAGGGGTAAGAATGGATGCTCCTGTCTTATTCCTGATTTTAGAGGAAGTGCATTCACTTTTTCCCACTCAGTATGATGTTGTCTGTGGGTTTGTCATATATGGATTTTATCAGTTTGAGATAAGTTTTTTATACCTGTTTTCATCAGGGTTTTTAATCACAAAAGGATGTTGGATTTTATTGAAGACTTTTTATATATTTACTAAAATGATGGTGTGATTATATCCTTGATTTTCTTTATATAGCACATTACATTCATTGACTTACTTATATTAAAACATCCTTGAGTCCCCAGGATGAAATTGGCATGGTCATGGTGAATGATCTTTTTAACATGTTGTTGAATTCTGTTTTCAAGGACCTGAGTGAAGATTTTTGTATCTATTTCATCAAGGATATTGGTCATTTTTTTTTCTCAGCACTTACTTGGTTTTGGTATCAGGATAATACTAGGTTCATAGAAAAAAATTAAAAGCATCTCTTTCCTATTATGTGGAAAAGTTTATAGAGCATTGACATTAACTCTTCTCTAAAGTTCTGGTAAAATTCAGCAGAAATCCATTGATTTCTCAGCTTTTCTGGGTTGGTAGACTTTGTAATACTGCATTAATGTCATTGTCATTTGTCTGTTTATGTTATTTATATCATCTTAATTTTTGTAGGTCATAAATATGTGTAAGAATTTATTTCAGCTTCTCCAATTTATTGCAACATAAGGTTTCAAAATAATATATAATAATCCTCTGGATCTCATTGTTATCTAAGTATCTTTCTCATTTTTAGTTTTATTAATATTTTTATGTCTTTTATTTTCTGTTTTTTTTCCTTTTCTTTTTTTATTACTTCTAAGTTCTTTTCTTTTTTCCTTCTCTTGTCCTCTGTATCCCAGCCTATCCATCATCACTACTATTTCCGTGTCTTAAGTTATTGAAAAATCTGTGAAATTTTAAAAATAATTTTAAATTATAGGATTGAAACACAGTTGATTCTATAGATACTGACACAATTGGTTCTCTTCTTGCAGTGCATTTGTCTGGGTTGATCCTACTATTTTGAGTAAGTTGCATAGATATATAAACATCCCAACATAAACTAAGCCAAGGCAGTATCATGGAGAGATGTACACAAACTAATGAGATCCCCACAGTTGTGGCAGAATTTTCTGTTCTAACTGATCTGCCATTTTCAGCACCAGAACACTGGGAACATGAAAAAAATAAAATAATAATATGTCACCCAAAACCCTTTAACTCCCCCAAAGCTGATCTCAGTGGCACTGAAATAGAGAAAATTTCCAGCAAAGAACTTAAAAATTAAATAATTAAAGTGTTTAAAGAGATCAAAAAGAAACAAATGAGCAAATGCACAAGATGTTCAAAGAACTCACAGAGAGATTTAGAAAACCTATGCAGGATTTAATTAATAACATGTTTAGGAAGCTCAAAGACATAGTTAATTGAATTAAATAAGGCATGCAAGGGACAAATGACCATTTTAATAAAAACTTCGAGATCATGGAAAGTAATCAGCAGAAAGCCTTTATATGAAAAATAAAATTGAAGGTATAGGCAGCAGGTATGACCAATATGAGGAGAGATTATCAGTACTTGAAGACAAAGTTGATGTGGTAGACAATATACTCAGTGACACCGTAAAAACAATATAACATCATCAAAGCTTTATCCAACAGCTGCGAGGTGACTTGAAAAAGTACTAATAATTAGAGGAGTTAAGGCAATGTTATGCCTTAGTCACTGTCTTGCCATTTAGAGACAATACCTTATACGTACAGTTTAAAGGAAGTATCTTTTTTGAGCTCATGGATTTTAGGTTTCAGTCCATAATTAGCTAGCTCCAAGGCAGAAATGGCATGGAGATAGGGCTTGGGTGGAGGAAAGGTGCTTTGATTCTGGTCACTAGAAAGCAGATACAGAAGGGAGGAGCCCAGAAGAAAGACACACCCTTCTAGATCATACCTCCAGTGGCCTGCCTCTTTCAACTAGATCCCCACCTCATAAGAGCAGTCAACTTTAATGCCACCATAATTCAATAATCTTCTAAACACAGAGCTTGCAGCCAGGGATGTAGCTCAGTGGCACAGCAGCCTGCCTGGCAAGCACAAGGTCCTGAGTTCGATTCTCATTACCAAAAATAAATAAACAGATTTTTGAGACCATTTAATATCAAAATCACAACAAATTAGAAGATGACACTGAATCATAAGGGAAATTTTTTCTAAATCTAGTAAATTAAATAAATATCCAGAGAAGTGAGGCATTTAGATCCCCAAATAGACAGGGTCGGAAAAAACCTTCTCATGACATATCATAGTAAAAATCACAGAAATTCAACACAAGATGTGAATACTACAAACTGTTAGAAAAGTATCATCTAACTCATAAAAGCAACTCAATTAGAATAATAGCGAATTTCTTAACACAAACTTTAAAGGCCAGAAGAATGTGATGTGAAGATTTTCAAACCCTAATATAAGACAATTACCAATCCAGATCACTATATTGTTGTGATTTGTTTAAATGTTCCCACAAAGTCTCATGTAGTCATGGAGGCTGCTAGGTCTAGCATTTGTAATTGGTTTGTTGTCCAGGCCTGGGACTAGTGGTGTGAGTGCTACATTCGCCCAGGCCAGGGCAATTAGACAAGAGAGAGAAAAGGAATAAGGATAGGAAAGGAAGAAATTAAATTATGATTATTTGCAGATGACATGATACTCTACATAGAAGAGCCTCAAAACCTCACTGAAAGGCTTCTAGATCTAATCACCAAATTCAGTAATGTAGCTGGATACAATCAGCACTCAAAAGTGAATAACATTCCTGAACACAAACAAGCCCACTAAGAAAGAAGGGAAACCAAACCCTTCACAGTAGCACCCAAAAAATCAAATACTTAATAACCATTCTACCAAATGAAGTAAAAGATCTATCATTTGAAAATTACAGTGCTCTGAAAAAAATTGAAGAGGATTTCAGAAGATGGAAATACATCCCTTGTTCATGAGTAGGAAAAACAGACATTGTGAAAAAGGCATACCCTCAAGATTGTTACACAGATTTAATGCAATTCCAATCAAAATACCATTAGCATACCTTACAGATCTAGAGAAATCACTCCTAAAATTCATCTGGAACCAGAAGAGACCTAGAAGAGCAAAGGCAATGCTGGGCAACAAAGGCAAATCAGGAGGCATCACAACTCTGAATAGAAATTATACTACAAAGCTACTGTGATAAAATCAGCATGATACTGGCAAAAAAGACCTGAAGATCAATGGACTAGATTAGAAGATACAGGTACAACTACAGACACACTCAGCCACCTTATCTTTGACAAAGGGGCCAAGTATGTACACTGGAAGAAAGACAGCCTCTTTAATAAATGGTGCTGGAAAAACTGGATTTTCATATGCCAAAGACTAAAACTAGACCCATGTCTATCACCATGCACTAAAATCAAAATGTTTCAAAGATCTAAATATTAAACAGAAAAATCACTCTGCTGGAAAACAAAGTAGGTAAAAATCTTGAAGACATAGGGGTAGGCAGAGAGTTCATGAACAAAAACCAAACTTGTTGGGAAACACTTCAGAGAATGAACAACTGGAATCTAGTCTTATTAAAAAGTTTCTGCATGTCTAAAGAGATCACCAACAGAATGAAAACATGTAAATGGAGAGAAAAATTTCAGTGACATGTCCCTTAGACAAGAGAATCCTATCTAGAATGTATAATGCATTTTTAAAATATCAGGCTGCCAAAATTCAAAGACCCAATCCAAAAATGGGTATCCGAGATGAATACACACTTCTCAGATGAAAAAATACAAATAATAAATAAATATATGAAAAAATGTTCTGTGTCATTGGTCCTTTGAGAAATACAAATTAAAACAACACCAACATCCACCTCACTTCAGAAAGAATGGCTATCATCAATAAATTAACCAATAAGAAATGTAGCAGGGAATGTGGGGGAAAAGGAACCTTTCTCTATTGCTGGCGGGAGTCTAGACTGGTGCAACCACTATGGAAATTACTGTGGAGATTCCTCAAAAAACTAGGAAGTTCCATTCAACCCAGCTAATCCCCTTCTCAGTATTTTCCCAGAAAAATTAAAAACATCATACCACAGCAATATATGTGCACCTATGTTAATAGCAGCACAATTTGTAATAACTAAATCTTGGAAACAATCCAAATACCTATCAACTGAGAAACAGATTTAAAAAGACATGGTTTGTTCGTTTGAGATAGGGTCTCGCTATGCAGTTCAGGTTGGGCTTGAACTCACATTCTAGCCCAGGCTGGTATTGAACTTGCAAGGTTCTCCTTGCCTCAGCCTGCCAAGTGCTGAAATTACAGGTGTGCGCCACCATGCCCAACTCCAGATGTGGTGTTTTGTACAATGAAGTATTACTCAGCTATAAAGGATAAACTAGGGACTTTTATAGGTAAATGGATATAACTAGAGAGCACATAATAAGTGAGATAAATCAGAGACACGTGTGTAAACAAAATATTGTATCCCTTGTGTAAGAAACTGGAAGGTCAGCCTTGGGGCACCCTTGAAGCTGAAAGAAGGAAGAAGGCTACAAGGCTAAACATGAGCAAAGGCCCAGCCCAACCTCAGGTGCCCAGCTGCCTCCTCCTAGACCAGGAAAGCAAATACTAAAGCTGTCCCCACTTGAGCCAACCTTGAGCCCTGGCATAATTATTTCACTCACTAAATTGAAATTTCAGCCTCAGTGATCCTGCTTCAGAAGTGTGAAGAGGAGATTCTGGGGAAGACTGTGGAACAATAAGCAGCAAAGTAAGAAGCCTCTCTGAATGAAACAGCACAGATGCTGGAATATAGCATTCCAGAAGGAAAGAAATGGATCCTCTTAACCCAGGAAGAAACTAAAGTGAAAAAAAAAGAAAGAAAAGAAAAACTTAAACAGAAGGGGATAGCCAGATGCCCTCTCACTGGAGCTGGTCCTACTGTGTGAGAAGTGCCACTGGAATCTGCACAGTCACAGTGAAGATTGGGGTTGGTGAGCACAAAGGCCTTGGCAGAAAGATGCAGTTGCAGAGGGGAGCAGCAGACCAGAGAATTGCACCAGCTCGCAGTGAGTGTGGGGGACTCAGTCCTCCTGCGGGAGTGGGCAATTGGCAGGGGCACCATTTTGGAGTTGAGCAGGATAAGCCTGGAACCAGAACTGCAGCCAGCTTCATTCAGTCACTCCTAGAACAGAGCAGATGGGTGAAAATTTCTTGGACTGAGTCCTGCCCCTGTGCACAATCCAATAGCCAAGGTCTAAGTTTCCCTAAGGCTATCCCTAACCAACCTTGACCTCATGGCACACACTAATGTGGTGAAGACTCCCAGTGGTTGACCAGCTCAGAAGGGAGGGGCCAGCCTGCCCTGCTCCTGCTTATACTCCAGTAGTCACCAGCAGATTGGGGAAAGCTGCAATCCATAGCCACCATGCTTCAGAGTAATTATAACCAATACAGGAAGTGCCGGAGATCCGACTACCCATTTTTCTGGAAGAAACCAGGAACATGACAAGAGCAAGAAACAAAAGGCAGTCTCCAGCCTCCAACCCAAGCAGTACTGGCCCAGGAGTGGTAAACACAGAGGAGATCAGGACTTGCACACCTGCAGTTGCTGAAGCAACAGCAAGTGACATAAGGAAACAACTTCGTGAAATTATAAAAGAACTTAAAACAGAAATATTAATACAAGTAAAGGAAGAAATAAGAAAAATAATAAAAGAAATGCTAAGAACCTCTGAAGAAGACACAGATGGAAGAATAGAGGAGTGTAGAAAATGGAGGGAAACCTTTGATGAAGAATATAAAAATAATTTAGAATACATGAAACAGAATCACAGAGATTACCAGGAAATTAAAAACTCCATTGTAAGCTGGCAAAACTGGCTTGAAAGAAACTAAAGATAAACTATCAAACCTTGAAGACAGGTTTGCAACTTGTGACCATGAAAGGAAGGATCTCTTAACAATAACAAGGAACCAGGAAGTAACAATACAAAAGCAAGAAGGTGACAAGAGTATCTATAATTTAAGACTAAAAAATCTGAGTGAAGAAGCTGGGGTAAACACAAATGAAATACAAAGTCTATTTACAGAACTAATTAAAGAACACTTCCCAAGCATAGGAAAAGGAAACGATATTCAGATATATGAGGCACACAGAACTCCAGCCAGCTATAACCAAAATAGATCTACATCCAGACATATAGTAATCAAGATCTCAGAAATTCAACACAAGAACAGAATATTAAAAGCTGTCAGAAAAGAAACAGATCACCTATAAAGGAAAACCCTTGAGAATCACAACAGACTTGTTGACACAAACCATGAAATCAAGAAGAGCTTGGAGTGAAGTATTCCAAGCCCTGAAAGAAAATAACCTCCAGCCCAGATTGATGAACCCTGCAAAACTGTCTCTCAAAATTAATGGAGAAACAGGATGCTTCCATGACAAAGAGGAACTGGGGGAGTTTGTGACCACCAATCCAACCCTACAAAAAATACTGAAGGACATTCTAGAGAGAGAGAAAAAAGACCATGCTTTCAGGAACAGTGGCAGAGCAGGCTCACTGAATGCGGCAGACTTTGGAATGAAGGGGAAAGTTAGACAACCAACAGCAGAAAAATAGCATGGCAGAAATGAGGCAAACAAGGTTGGCCATAATCACTAACATAGATGGCCTCGATACACTAATAAAAAGAAACACAGGCAGAGTGGATCAGAAGATAGGGTCCATCAAGATGCTCTGTATAAGAAATATAATCAACCTGAAAGAGGGTTTATGGACTGAAAATTAAAAATAAGAAAATAATGCTCTATGAGACAGGGAACCAGAAAAAGGTGGGGGTAGCTCTCCCATCAGCTGCAGATTGATTGGAAAGACATAACACTTTCATACAATGGAGAACTACTGAGCTATAAGGAAGGAAAACCTTGAGCCTTTTGTAAGTAAATAAATACAACATGAGAATGTGCTTAGGGGTAAAAAGGTTCAGAATCACTTAGGTAAATAGCAGGTTGCCTCCATAATCTAAAAAGTAAAGGAGTTAGTGGGATACAAAATGTACAATGAACCCTGTCAAAGTGAAAGGGGAGGAATTGTCTAAAAAGAGAAAGCAGTAGACATTGTTAATCTTGTATCATGATTTGAAACCCATTTGTTTTCATCACTCTGTTGAGTTTGGTTATATTCTGTTCCAATTTGTCTACTTGTACTAGATTTGATGGCTTGGACAGCTATTCCAAAGAGAGCAGGATATACTCTGGTAACCATTTTTTTATTTTCTATTAACTTAATTTGAAGCCCTGTATTGTTTTCACTCTCTTCTTTAGACTGATTTTATTTGAATCTGCTTTGTTTGATCGCTGTCTTATTTTGACTGATTTTATACAAATCTGTTCTGTTTGATAGTATCAAGACTGTGGGTATAGGTACCTACTTTGAAGACAAAAGATTCACTATGATACCCATTCTGGTTTGACTATTATCTTCTTTTGAAGTCCTATAATATCTTCAATGTTTATTGATTTTGTTCCATAATTCTTTGTTCAATTTTATTATGCCTGATGATATGGGCAATTCTATTGAAGATAACAAGAGACATTATGGTAACCATTGTTGATAGCTTGTATTTTGGTTTTAAGACATGTACTATGTCCATCCTTTTGTTTTGACTGACCTCATTTTGTTTTCCCTCATTTGGTTTTATTCTCTTCAAAATAAATAAAAACTAAAACAGAAACTGAAAGGTTAAATAAGTTCCAAAAGGTACAGTAGAGATTGTAAAAGGGAATGAAACTGCTCAAAAGGAAAGAATATCTGGAATGGGGAAAAAGAAAAGAAGGAAAGGAAAAAATAATATGCATATATATATATATATATATATACACACACACATACACACAATAGCTAAAATAATCGCACTATTGATCCTATTCATTCAGGGAAAGTAACTCCTTATATTGTTTTAGTTGCATGCTCATATCTTATAATCCAAGCAATTATTTTGAAGACAACAATATGCAATGTAGTGAGTATTGTAAATTTCCTATCAACTTATTTTGAATTCCTATATCGTTTCTCTTGTTTTTTTTTATTTTGTTTACTATTAATCTCTTTAAAGTAAAAAATGAAAAGATTCAATCAAAAAATGGGCAATTTAAATGAATAGACACTTCTAAGCAGAGGTACAAATGGCCAATAAGTACAAGAAAAAAATGCTCAGCATCTTTGGCCTTTAGAAATATGCACATCCAAACTCCCTTTTACCCCAGTGACAATGGCTATCATCAAGCACTAAAAAAAATGACGAATACTGACTAGGAGTTAGGAGAAAAAAGTACCCTTCTATATTTTAGATAACATTGTAAAGTAATATCACCACTACGGAAATCCATATTGAAATTCCCCAATGTACTAAAATTAGAAATTCCATTTGAGACCACTATTCCTCTACTATCTTCTCAAAAGTGTTAAAGACATCATATTGCAGTAACAAATTCATATTCATGTTTATAGCAGCACAATTCACAGCAGAAAACATAGGACTTTACCTTCTGTCTCTTTCATTCCTAAGTACTTGGTGTTTCTAACTCTACTTACCAGAACTTACTGATTTCTCTGTGGCCAGGCTATCCTTTTTGTCTCTTTCTATCCCCAGCATTTGGCATGCTGTACGCTCTTGGTCTCTGTCAGTATCACTCTCTGTGCTATACCCAAGTCCTGCCTGGGAGGCTTTTTGGATGAATATTTCAGGCTCTAGACCCCACATTCCCATGGGATAACTGTGCGGCCAGGCTTCTATTGAGGGCAATGGTGTCTATGATGATTAACCAGCTTCTTCCCTTTGAGGGCTTTGTACTTTGCACAGAGTAGTGCACTCTCCAAACCTAAGCTGCAAGGAACACCAGAGTAGAACATCAGCTCGTCTCTTATTCCAGCTATTATCTCTAGATTTTACCTATTAGCTATTACCTTCAAACGGAATTCCAGTGATTGGTCTCCCCAATAACCCTGTGTGCTGACCTGGGTGAATATGCCTGCATGATCTATAAGTGGTATTATCTCTCTCTAGTACATTTTAATAGATTTCTCCAAATTTTTTACAGAAACTTTTGTGATCACAAAATAAAAGACAACAAGATTTTTGATACTCTACAATTCAATTTGAATTAGTAATGGTTATACACATGTTCTCAGATTATAAAGATTGTTACAAAACATTTTAAGTGTGATAAATCAAAAGAACAGGAACAATAAAGATACCTTTCATGAATATTATTTCATGCATATTATGTGTGGGTCTTATACATAATTGGAGTTTATTTGTAATTTATAGTATAAATGTATTTTGCATATCAGATGCATTCTTTTTTATCTGAGTACCTTTTTATACAGATTTTACAAAATAAATTACCAGTTAACTTTCCTCTACCGTCTTTTATTTTCTTCTCATTAAAAAAGTTACAGTGAAAGTAATCTATATGCTACTGTTCTTTGATTTTTCCTCATTAATAACATATCAAAACATGTTTCATACGTTAATTTATAACATGTGTGTACCATAACTATTTTTTCTGTATTTTCTTTCAGTGTAAAACTCTTTCTGGAGTCTGTGACCACATCATATCCTTGTCATCAGATCCTCTGGTTTCACAGTCTGCTCACCTGGAAGTTATTCAGCTGGCGAATATCAAACCAAGTGAAGGGCTGGTAAGAGATAACAAGTTTTATCAAGGTCGCGTCGCCATCCATCATCAAACAGTCTCCAAAAGTGGGAATATATGAATTTCAAAACTGGACTTTTTTTTTTCCTAGAGAAGTTAAGGTAGTAGGCATTTGTCATGATAAATAGTTTCATATTAACTGGGCATGATGGTACATACCTGTGATCCCAGAACTCTAGGAGGCTGAGATAGGAGGATTGCCAGTTTAAACCCAGCCTGGAAAATCTTGCAAGAACTGTCTCAGAAAGATAAATAAAAGAGGACTAAAAGTAACGCTCAATGAGAAGGACCTGTGTTCAATTCCCTGCACTATAAAAAAATATAAAGATAAAAATGGAGAATTGAAATTGGGAATTTCTGAATTATCCCATTTAATTTGTTAATCATTTAGCTTCAATTGCACTTTTTCACACTCTCCCTTCAATTAAAATTTCTTAGGTTTCAAGAATATTAGGGGCCAGAGGTTTAGCTCAGTGGCATAAGTGCCTGCTTGGCAAACATGGCGTCATGAGTTCTATCCCCGCTACAAAAAAAAAAAGAAAAGAAAAGAAAAGAAAAGAAAATTAAAGTTTGGTTTTATTCTCTTTTTAAGAAAAGGAAAATTAAGTTAAGCATTGTATAATAAGGACCACAATGCTACCTGCCTAAGTAGATATTTGTTTGTTTTATTTCAATTTTTTCTAATTTTAATAGAGCTCTCCCATAATGGATTAACTAAAGGAAAGTGGATATTCATAGTGCTATGCTAACACCTGTAAGATGTATTCAGGCTTACTATGAATTAATAAATATAATAAGCTTCTATATTTCCCTTTGATTTAAAATGGATTCACTAAAAATTCATCCAGGGATGAGTTTTTTAAAAAAATAAATCCACTGAATGGAAGCATACAAAATTGGTATTGATGATGGAAAGACAAATACAGGAATCTAGCTAGGAAACATATTACCTAATACCCAATTACTGCACTTTAGCTTAATGCTACAGTGATTCCCTGTAGATAAATTTACCAATTAATAATATTTTAAAATTCAGAAATTTTGAAAACTAGTACTAATAATTGAATTTATTTAACACATTCTTAAAGAGCTAATCATATTTAACATTTTATCGCCTTTATTTTAAAATACACCCATATATAACTGTTGCAGAGAGCACAGTCTTCATTGATTACAAATAATTGTTGTTTTAAGGCTGTCTATTCTATAGAGTGACTATAATCTTGATATTTGGCAGTTACTTTCAAGAATCGATAGTTCTTAATGTTTTTATAGGTTTTATGGGTGTTTGAAAGAAAAAAATCAGCATATCATACATGATCACATGGTTATATGACACAACTTATAATGTGTCATATGATATGTCTCACTTCGATTAAAGAAGTTATTTCTAATATATATAAACTTATATGAACCAATCCATATGATTTTAAATCCTAATCATAGTAGTCCACACTTATCTACTGTTTCATTTTCTATAGTGTCAGTTATATATGGTCATGGACAATTCCAGAAATAATACATCAATTGTAAATTGCACATCATTCTAATTTTTTAATTTTATTTAAAGAGAAAAAAACATAAAAGGGTAGAATTAATACAGAATTTCAAAAAAAGAGATAAACAGTAAGAAATCACTAATTTTGATAAATTACATATTGTCCTCTTAGAAATAGTTGTTCAAGTTACAAAATTAAAGCATAGTGGACATTCAAGCAGTGAGACTGTAAACAGCTATACATGCATGAGTCTCTACCTGTATTTCTATCTTTTCTGTATTAGAGGGAAAAACAAAACATAGCAAGACAAAACAAAACAAATTCCTATAAAAGCATGAAACAAACAAATCATATACAACCATAGTACAAGGTGATCTACAATGGTTACTGTGTTGTCTCTTATTATCTTCAATAAAATTGTCTGTATCATCAGGCATATTTGAATATAACAGTATATTTGAATATAGCAGTACATAACAATATTAATAAAAGCACACCATTCTAAATGCTGTGATGAAATTTCATACCATCTGCCTAGAATATGTATCATCCCTTTTGCCAGTTTTCCACACTGAATATGCTACTGGCTCATTGGTCACTTATTGGCTGTCTTAGTTATCAACTTGACTAGTACCACAGTGTTTTTGCTCCAGTAACCCTTATTTTACTTAATAATAGCTCCAACCTCCAAAGTATTAAGGATGAATGTTCATATATATCAAATAGAAGCCACAAAATGTTTCCTTTAATTAAAAAGTTGAAAATACAATATATTTTAGAGAGCAAGAGACTGTGATCATATAACTTTTATTATAGTATACTGCTATAATTGTTCTACTTTATTAGTTATTAAGTCTTTTACTATGCCTTGTTTATAAATTAAGCTTTATCAAAGATATGTTTATATAGGAAAAAATATAGCATTTATTGGATTTAATATTCCCTAGAGGTCTTGTATTCCCCATGGGAAAGAGAGAACTACACCTTTTGTTTACCTTTATAAAGTAAATTTATAGTATTTATTATATTAACAATTTATAGTATTAACAATTTTCCTTTCTACATGGCATTTATGTAATTATCAAGGAAAGAAAACTTTGCAAAGAAGATTTGTAGAATGGAAAACTAAATTAAAATCACATTATATTAGACTTGAAGTCAAGAAACCTACATATAAATCACTTAGAAAAAAATACAACAGTGAGTGTGATCTTGGGGGCGTGGAATAATAAATTTAACTTCCTTGGACATGATCTTGTCATAAGTAATATAAGGGGGCAAGAGTAGATCATCTTTAAAGCTTCTAGGTCTTTGGGTATGTGATTTTAAAGGTAAAATTCTGAAGAAAAATACCCCATTGTTTTCTCTCATTTACACTGACATCATGGGTAAAAATAACCATGTGGAATGAGTCAGTACAATGCAAATTAATAGGCTTTCTGATATCTTGTTTATTTTAAACAAAGCTATAGCTCTTAAGAGTTTTGTTGGTTTTTTTAAAGAAAGATCTGTGTGTTATGTTTGGAATAGATAGGAATTTAAATACTAAGAACCGGATTCAGTTAAATTGGGAAGGAATTGAAAGAGAAACGAAAAGAAACGAATCCTACTATTCAGATCTTTTCCTTACAATTTGATAAAGTACAAATGGAAAATCAGAATCATTAGTTTTTACCAATTGATCTACTGTATATTAAATAAATTATTAATGACAGAAACAAGAGTTCAACCAGGAAAATCCAAAGTACATCTAAGCAAAGTTTGTTTCCACTATTCCACATTCAAATTTGGAATTACCTAAAACCAAAATGTGTAATTGCTATTGTAAAAAAGAGAGAAAAAGAAAGTGTTCTAAGGGATATAACTGCATGTATGTTTGAGTGTGTAAAATAGATGACCAGACTGCTGAATCTTTGTTGGATCTTTGAGCAGAACTGTTTGTAGTCTGTTTGAACGTTTACTATGTACGCTTTAACTCTGTAACTTGAACAACTACATCCAGGATGACAGTATGTAATTTATAAATTACTGATTTCTTAGTGGGGCTTTTTCTCATTTCCCTTTTTTTTCTTTTTTTTTCTTTCTTTCTTTTAGAATTCTGTATTGTTGCTACCCTTTTTTCTGTTTTGCTTTTTTTCTTCTCTTTAAATAAAATTTTAAAAATGTATAATTGCTATTGTAAAAAAAGAAGAAATAGGAAGCACTATAAAAGATATAGCTGCATGTATGTTTAGGTGTGTGGGATTGATGACCATATTTTTAGGTTCTTGTTGGATTGTTGAACATATCTGTTTGCACTCTCACTGCTTGGGTGTCCACTTTGTGTGCTTTAATTTTGTAACTTGAAAAACTATTTCTAAAAGAACAATATGTAATTTATCAACTAGTGATTTCTTACTGTTTATCTTCTTTTCTTGAAATTCTGTAATATTTCTGTTTTCTGGTTTTTTCTCTTTAAATAAAAAATAAATAAATACATAAAACAAATTTGGAATTACCTAAAGGGAGGTTTATGAGGGTGATTTTAAAACTCTGGCTTATTAAAAAATTATTTTCAAGTAACATTGGGCAGCAACTTACTGGTTTGATATTTCAAAGGGAGGAAACTAAAAAAAAATACTGACTTCAAAGTTAAGTATAAAACTACTTATTATCTTGTGATTAGTATAAGCAGGAGAGAAGGACATGTTAAAGTCATCTTCAGAATTAACCAGTTGGTTTTAAAAAGAAGAAGAAAGAAAAAATGAGTGAAGTTTATGATGAAATGGAAGAGCATTATTTATTTCAGTTCCAAGAGAAAAAAGACATTTGAATTGCTATCTTCCTGCTGTTTGGTCCTTTCTCAGAGGAATCAGGTGTATTTCTATAGAATCTTCCTTATTCAGATGATTAGTTTGAAACTCATCCAAGCTACTTATTTCTTCTCTTTATTTTGGTGGCTTACTTTTGGGCATCTTCCTCATTAGTACTGCTAGAGGAAGATAAAAAGGGTAAAGAAATCAATCGTGATTATTAAAAGCAGTTGTGAAAAATGGTTTACTGAGGTTAAAATGAAAATATAACATAAAACAGTATTTACATTCTTGTGGCATTTTAAGATGTGCTATGTTTCTATCCTGTCTTTTTTGCCTATGAAAGATTTTTAAACTTAAACTCCATATACACATACCTAGATTCATTTTTAATCATTTAAACTATTTTTATCTACTTGAAGAAACTAGCTTTCATACAATTATATAATATTACTATGATTTTATAATCATAAAACTACTGGATACTTGCTTTATATTACAATTGTCACTTTTCAAAATTCCTGACATGTACAGTATTTATACACAAACATTATTTCCTAGATTATAAATATATTATTCTATGAGTTTTCATTATCCCAATAACCATAGTATCATTTTTAAGCATTTTACTTAGAATGCTAGACTGTTTCTCCTACCTAGCAATTTCTGGAATAATTTCAAATTTCTGTCAAATACCTTTAATGCATAACCTCTCAGGAATGTGGAGAGACATATAATCAACTGCTGCTTACCGTTTTCAGAAGATATGGATGATAGAAATAAATTTGTAAAATAATAAACATTCATCCCAGTTGTTCTCTTTAACTACATTTCATAACTGCATATATATATATATATATACTAAAGTGTTCTTAATCTTTTACAGTAAATGTTAGTGACTAAGGTTGTAGCATAGTGGGAGAGCACCACCAGCCTAGCCTGGGCTCTAATTTTGATCCCTGGTTCAGAAAATAAAATAGATGTTAAACAGTCAGTGTTTGACTTTAATATCTATAATTGTCAAATATTATGTTCCATTGAGATAAGTGAATTAACTCTCCTAATTCTTAATAAATCCACAAATCAAAAGCCTAAGGTTTGAGATTCTGGACTCTGAGGTCAGACTGCCAGACTTAAAACCTGGTTTTGACTTCCTTGTACAGACTCTTCAGCTTTCCTGTGCCTCGGGTGTTTTTGTTTTTATCTCTAAAATAGAGATAATGATGTTTTCACCACATAGCTATTGTAAAGTAAATGAAAGTTTAAGTAACAATCACTGGCACATGTAGAGAGTAGATGGTGACAGAGAGGAATAATGATTATTTGGTGTACCCAAAACATATGTATTGTTTCTTCCACTACCTTTTCTACTTTAGTCTCTCATAGTCCATCTATGTAAAAAAAAAACTAACACAAAATATAGTGTCCAGATTTTTTTAGTGTGTGTTAAAGTTTCAGTAATTTAATGTAGTATTGTTAATTACTGGGTGAAAGATATTAACAAGATCTTGTCCCTTTCTTAGTTTTATAGTAACACTATATTTACCTTCTGATAAATGCAAGGATAAACATTAAATTCAAAAGTATTTTGTGTATCATCACCAGCATAAAAGAACTAACAAGAGTTTATATAGAAGACATTACTAAAATGGCTTTTTAGAACTAACAGCTACACGATGATTTTTGAGTAGTTCCATGACATAAGCTTTATTGATTTTTTAAAAATCTCTTACATTCAATGAAAACACATTGTATGTGCAGGTATCTAAATATATAATTAACATAAAATATGGAAACAACATAGGAATTGTTTTCATTTTATAAATGTTAATTGTATGATTTTTCTGTGAAGATATTATTGATTGTTATTAAATCTCTTACATTTTAGATTTGAAACTACTATAAATTAGTGCTTTTTACTTATGAATGCAGTACTTTGAAATGCAAAACAATATTGTAGGTAAAATTCAGATAATTTTTCCTTCACACTAGAATTTCAAGGAATGGAATTTCCTTTTGTCATCTGTTTTTCTGATTTAATTTAATTAGTTAACATTTAACATATGAATCTTTTAATATGATTTGTTTCCCCTTTAAAGTCTCATCACTACCCATAATGTGAAGTTTTTAATTAAGTCTTAAAGTTTATCCAATTTCAGAATATCTGGATAATTTTTAAACTTTAATAAAGCTTTTTGTACAGTAGATGTATTTAAATGGGAAATGGACTCTTGCTTTTGAGAGAAAAGGTTGCACATATTAGCTATCATTTGTTGATGTAAAGACAACTTGATATAATTATTAGAACACTGTCATTAAGTAAATGAAGAAATATAGCATAGTGCAGAACAGCAGGAAAGCAAATTTTGTATAAGATTTTATTGCTCTTTTGGCTCCATTTTCTCTATAGAAAATAACTTTTATTACATAATTATATCAAGTATAATAGGATGATATCAAACCAATATTTGAATTTTCTGTGATATATTTTACTTTGCCTCAGAATACAGTATGTGAGTTCTTTCTTCATGGTATTGAATTACCATGCTGCAGTTCATAAGTCTCATAACGCAATTCACTTACCAGGTGGTCACTTGATTGAGTACAGACTGCCTTGAATAAACTTTGGAAACCAGAACATTTATATACTAAGAACATTGTGAAGTCATGTATTTTTAAAATAAGGTTATAATATATTTGCAAATATTTAAATTTCTTCAATTTTTTCTAATGATGTCTTTTTCTTAGGGTATGTATATTAAATCGACTTATGATGGCCTCCATGTAATTACTGGAACCACAGAAAATGTAAGTATTTCAACATTTCAAATTTTGGTGTATATATAAATCTCACATGATTGATGTTAATTTCTAAGGAAAAGAACAGATGGGAGATATAATGAAAATATGTACTGAGTTAGTACATACTGGCTTCTTTAAACTTTTAGTTATTTGGTTTCATTTGGAATAGCTACTAAAAGTGAATCAGATGTTTTCTGTTTGCAGCCAGAAAGTTATCTTTGTTAAGTATTTTCTGGTTTTTGACAAGTTATTATGACATTTCAAAGAGTATGCTTTCATCTGTCAAATAGTTTAGTTATTTTGAGAAGTTTAATGTAAAAAAGAAATATCAGATAAGCCAGACTTTCTGACTACTTTAATTCAGTGGAGAGATGACATGGAATAACTGAGTTGTTTTCACAGTGAAGTTTCTGAACTGACATTCCCTCCGCCTCTCTTGAAAACTTGCTAAAAATATAAATTCTTAGGCCCCGCCCCAGACCTGAATCAGAAATTCTGGGGACCAATCTTTGTTACTAAGGGATTATGTTTCAACAGATGGTTCTGAGGCATGATATTATTTGAGAACCACTGTGAAGAGTGGGTCAACAATCTTCAGACCTAAGTCCCACAACAAGTTCCACATTTTACTGGCATTCTAATTTTTTGCAAATCAGTTAACCTATCTCACTGCTTCAGTTCCCTCAATTATAAATTGAAAATAAATTATCTGCACTATATACCTCACTAAGTCATTGTGAAAATAAAGTAAGCTAATAAATGTGAAAGACTGTGCTATAGAGAACCATAGCTATGCTGTCAAAAGAGCATGAAGTAATCATGTTGGACATTAACATGATTGATATAACTGAATTGAATAACATAACAAATCATTTCTGCATTTAGTTCTTCTGGATTTCCACTTTATTTTCATATAAGCAGGTGCTGAGCTTTGAATTTATTATTTTTTTTCTTTTAGAGATTCTGACAAATGTCATGTTTATGCTGTGTTCCTTTAAAGAAGACTGAGATGGAATTAGTTTAATATCAAGTTATTACTGATCTCAACATTTTACCAGCATTTTCTTCTTAAAAATCAATATTTTGTTTATCTAATTCACATATTAACTTTAACCTTTTACTGGTTTTTCTCCCCTTGCTTCTCTTCATTTCTTGTAGAAGGTGAAACATAATATACATGGTAGATGAAATGCTATAGCAATTTTATATTTAGTGTTCTGTATGAGGTCAAAAATATCAGTTAAATGCATATTGTAAACTGTTTGGCAGTTTTAAATTTAGTAAGATGCCACAAATTATATTCTTGCCACTAATCACTCTCATTTATTTGTGTATTCATTTGATCACTCATTTATTCATATGTTTGTTTAACAAACCTCTGCTTCATGTCTGCTGTGTTCCAGGCATGATACTAGGTATTCGAAGGATTTTTGAAATAAACTAACTTGCTGTCCCTGAGGTACGAATAGCAAGTAGGGGTTCATCTGTATAAACAGGTAGCACAGTTTGCTTGGATGAAAAGAGGAAAAAGTAGTAAATGCTGCCTAATGAAATGAGAGAAGAAATCAAAGAAATGATGGTTTTGAACTGTATCATGAAGAACTGGTAGGAATGGATCTCTCTCTATTGTCTGGGATCTGTTAAAAAAGAGTTGAGCACTATGCCTTGCTCATATTAATTACTCAGTAATATTTGATAAATGGATAAGTGATCAAAGGAAAAATTGATTCTGGGAGTAATTCAGATATGAATCATATAAAGTTCATCCTTTGATTCTTTTTTCTTTAAATTTATTTTACTATTTTTGGTACCCTCAATCATTTACAATTAAGAACTGTATGTTAATTCTTTAATTAAAGTTCCTTGCTAAAGTGGGTAAGTTAAATTTTGCTTTGCTATGCCCTAGTTTCTTTGTTTTCTTGTATGAAAATTGAGGCATTTGGGCAAACTGATCTCTAGGATCCCTTTTAGACTGAAAGTCTATAATTTATATTACTTACCCCCTTTTTACTTATCTGTGCAAAACATTCTTTCATTCTCTTTGAGTTTTATATATATATTAACCATCATTTTCTTTTACATCATGAATAAAGCCATTTGCTTGATATTTTTCTTCCATATTCTCCTTTAAAAAGGTTAGCTATGAATCAAATAGCACAGTGACTTACTATAGTGATAATTATTAAGGTCATGATTTACAGTCTTCTCAGAGTTGTTCCATAGTACTTGTCTGATTTGATAATATGCCCATCAACTAAAGATGCTATGGTATATATTATTTTCTTAGAGTTAGGTTCATATCTTAGCTAAATCTACTCCCTTAGTAGTATGCTTGGGTTACTACTTCAATAAATGGAACTTCTTGGAATATTATCTTATTTTGAATATTAGCCTATAGCACATAATTTTATTGTGAGTTTTTTTAAAGTTGAAATTAATATTGTTTCAAGATTTCTGTGTTTTCAGAATTACTGAAAGTTGGAAATGAGTTGACATAAAGTAACTTGATATCATTATTAAAGTTTCATATTCTAGAGTATCAAAATTATCTCCATATTGTTCTCCCTCAGGTTTCAATAGATCCTAATGAGTAAAATCATTTATAGTTGGCTTTGATAAACATGTTTTATGTTTTTAGTAAAAGCACATTTTCTATTCAAAATAGAAAATGTTATTGTGATATTAAAATGCCTAAAAATTCGTGCAATCTATGATCAGTAGTCACTAGAGAAAAAAATATCTTTTTAAATTTAATAATAAAGACCTACCCAGACTACCTTATTAGAAAATTTCTATCTTAAATCTTTAGTTTTCTAAAGTTTTCTTAAAACTTGCCAATATTGAATTATCATGTTGTTTATCTTTATTTTTGTTATTAATCTCTTATGGAAGTAAAGAAGTGATGGAATTATTACATCCTTTGGAAGTGTTAGCATTGCAGTTAATATACTCTAATATGTATTTTTTGCCAGTGTATTACATTGTATAAAATGTAAGAAACTGCATAACCTTATAACTAGGCACTCCTAGAAAATATTATATAATTTGAACTTTGAGCTAATTGCTGTCCATCTTTTAATTTGCTTTTCTAGTTTATTCAGAATTGATGTTGTTAATGGTAAAATAAATTAGCAATTATCAGATTACAAGGTTTTGATGTTGATCATACACATGTACTTGAAAATACTGATTTGCAAATATTAATATGATTTATATGAAATACAGTGATTGAAGGAAAAAAAATAAATATATTTTAAAAACAGTTGCCCAGTAGAGCCTGGCAGGATTTTCTGAGTAAAATTTACAAAGATTAATACCAGTTATTTTTTCCTTAGCATTCTCAAAAACATGTTATTCTTTTACAGCTTAAATATTTTTGCATTTCTATTTTGTCATTAGCTATGATTATAGTACAAACAGTATATTAAGTACACAACCATTTTTGTTAGCTTAATTCCATAAAGATTCCTCACATAATTTTTTGAGTGTATGGTACAGTGGATCAAATCCAGCGCTTCTTGCATGCTTAGCACTCAATCACTGATGCACTTCCCTAGCCTTATAATTAATTTTTAAAATCTAATATAAGGAGATGAATCTTTAATGTTTCCAGAGAGAAGAAATAACTGATAAACTTAAGAGTTTCTTTTTTATCATTTTTTTTCATGTTAAACTCAGTCACCTGCAGATCGGTGCAAGAAAATCCATGCTGGGGATGAAGTGATTCAAGTTAATCATCAGACTGTGGTATGTATAATTACCTTAAGAGTCAGTGGGAGGAACCAATTTAAAGATTTACTAAAGCTTTGAAAGAATTGCAATGAAATTAGATGCCTATTTGTATTCAAACCAATTGAAATGCCTTTTTAAAAATCATTGATTAACAGTTATTCATAAATGGTAGAATGTGAGGCATGGTTTAAGAGAAAATGAGGAAACATTGGTGGTGATTGAAGTTAGATATGTGTTTCTATATGGACAAGTACCACGGTAATAGCATACATTTCACAAATTGGCTTAACAATTTTGGAGTAGAAATTAGGTGATGAGACATATAAATTTATTTTTGGTATACTGTTTAGATTTATGTTTAAAAATTATTGAATTATAGCATATTTTGTAACTGCATTTATTTATCTATTTTAACTTTTATTTTTTCAATAAAGTTTGGTAGAATTTTGCTATTTATTTTAAGTGCAGATTTTTGTAAGAATTTTAATCTTCGGTATCTTATTTGCTTCTTCATTTTCCAAAAGGGAAATACAGGTTTAGTTTTAAAACTATTGCACTTAACTAAATAACTTCATAAATTACTCTTACCCTGTGAAACTCACAAATACATTAATAAGCCATGAATAATAATGGCACTCTGTGACTAAGATTTTCAACTGATACTTTTATTAATCTTAGATGCTAAAAATGAACATTATATGATCTACATTTTTGACTGCTTTTTGTCTGTGTTGATTCACTTTGTTTCCTTCTCTGCCAAAATAAAATGAAGCTAGATATAATATTCTTTATCTAAAAAAGTAGGATTTTTTGATAAATACTCTGCTTACGGTGTACGAACTTTCAACATGAATTATTTTCTGTTACACCATGTAACTAAATTTGTTCCTCTGTGTCTTAGTGATAAAAGACACTTTGTGAAAAAGACTTTTTCCCAATGATATTTTAGAAAGATTTCTAGGAATCAATAATTAAAGCCATAATGTTTCTTCAGTAAATTTATTGTCTAAATGAAGTAAATGTTGCTGAAATTTTAAAAAATTGAATGCCTTAGTATGTGGCACTGACCCTGTAACAGTTTTGGTGACTTTCAGTACTTGTTACTAGCAAGTGTACAAAGTAATTACTCAGAAGGAAGTTTCTTGTCCCATAGGATGGGAATTTGGGTGAGTGAGACAAAGCAGCAACTTTGGTAGATGTGCATCTTTTTCATCTTCTGCTGTTCATACTGGCTGCATTTCTGCAGTGAGACCTTAATAAATATGACTTATGTTGAATAGTTTCTGCATAAATTTCTACTTTATCATTTCTAAGAAGATAGAAATCAGTCTATAATGAAAAAACTGTTTTTAGAAAAAAATCTAGGCATCAAATGAATATGAAAGCTTATAAATGTCTACAAATGAATTATTGAAATCTATATGGATTGATGACATTTAAATACTGCAAGAATGTAAAAGTACATCTTTTCATCACAGAAATATAAAATATTGAAAACTACACGAAATGATGATTAGGGAAACTGGGTTCCAGTTTTTACTCTGAAATTAACATATTTTATGGCTTTAAATGTGTCAAGTTAACTGTATGAGAATGTTTCCTTTTTATTATAGCCATAGTTGACACTATGTTCTTAAAGTGTGCAGAGCATTACATAAAGTATTTTACATATTTTATTTACTTAAGATAATTCAAAATGAAGGTACATGTGGAAATTGAGATTCAGAACTTCACTCACCTGCCAGGTCAGAGCTTTCCAACTTTGAAGACTCATGCTCTTACTTCAGGTTTTTAGACATTTCCTAAACTAAAATTATAAAATTATCAGACCTATAAGGATTTGGATTATTATCAAGATTCATTGAGAGATTATGGACCTGAGGGTGATCTGTCTGTGACATCCGTCACTTCATTGATCACCAGGGTTGATTAGGCTGATCTGGCTGGATAGGCAGGTGTCCCCTTCCTCCCTATCTCTGTGTGTGAAGCTGCGCACTCTGTAAAACAACCCCTGATAGAGGAGGTGTGTTTCCTTGGTCAAGGCTATTCAGCTAGCTCTGCTGCTCTGCTAGAACCTCCAAACAAGCTCCTGAGCTCCATTGAGAGATTGCTGGGCATAGTGGATGAGTTGAAGAAAGTAAGTAAGAATTTCCTTAACTGGAGTAGTGAGTCAACTGAACTGAAATTAAAAGTAGGGTTGAAATTTAACTTTACTGCCATTTCCTCACTGGCTTTCTTGCCCTCAGTTGAATAAAATATGTAAAACACTTATCACAATGCCAGCACATATTAGGAACTCAGTAACAATTAGCTTTTTTACCTACATTCTTCTCTTTTGCCTGCTGCAACAGTTGAACCATTTGGAATGTTTCTTGACAGACTGCTACTAGAGCCAACAAATTGGTTTCAGTTTATAATAGAAAAAAAATAAGTTTAACTTCATGAATATAACCTTGTCTAACAATGTGATCGATTACCAGACTTTTTCTTTGTGTTGAAGTGAGAGGCATATTTGTGCCAGAATGTTACATTGTGTTTAACGTATTACTCTCTGCCTTTTTCTTATTTTCTCCTGTGTTGTGGTCTGTATATTGCTTTTAACTTTTTACTAGGCAAAATACAGAGGTAGTGAAATGGAAATTCTCTGTTTTTGTTACTATTACAGGACTAATAGGTAGGTAAATTGAACCAAGTATAAATTACTTAGAGACTGCAATTATCCCTACCATCTCTACATTCATTACAATGGACATTAAGGGAAGAGTGTGATACTGCATTAAAGTGTGGCATAATAGATTTGAAAAATATAATTAATATTCTCTGTTTCATTAACTGACCAGAATAGTGAGGTAATGTCAGTATTATTGTATATCAATTCAGACTCAACAATGAAAAAAATAATGTTAAATCTTTCTGTTTTTGATGATACTAGTTGTTGGTATTTTTCTATAATTCAAAATTTTACTATTACAGGTAATTATCTACAGTATAAAATCTGATTGTTTTTCTTTAAGATACACAGAAAAACAATTTGAAAACTTCTTTGCAGAGAGTCTGAAAATAGTTTAGTTAGTCACATATGAATTTAAATAGTCTTTTTTAATTTGTAGTGTGATATATCTTTAAGATGTACAATTAGATGTATTTCTAGTTTGCTCTTTTAAAAATTCTTATTTAAAATGAAATTGAAAGTTATCTGTCCATTTTGTGTTGCTATATTCTTTATTATAAGTGGTTTTAAGTTTTCAAATCAACATACTTCTGTGGTTGACAAGCTGTGGCTACCAGGTAGGAAGAAGAAAAAATCATGAACATCCAAGCAAAGCAGACTGAGTCTTATTGCATGTCTTCCCTGCCACTGAAGATCCAACTCCTCAAAAGCTGCTGGAATCTCCCAAGATTTTTTCTACTTCATCTGCCAATACATCCCTCTCCCTGAGAGATACCTCTGCATAGTTTGAACCAGCAACTCTGCCCTCACGATGCACTTTTAATACATTTTTTAGCTGGTGAGACTATAGTTATTAAAATACATTTTGGCAATTTCCTAATCTGTTAAATTTCATAATACTGTTTTGGTGTGTAAGTGTTCTGAAGTTTTAGTACCCATACTAAAAAGAAATACTTTTTTCTTAGGATTGTCAGTTGAAGAGTGGCATATATGATGGCTGAATCCGGCATTTGGAAAAATTTTATTTGTGTTAATATTAAAATATGTTCACTGCTATTTGTAAGTGTCTTCTGGAAACTGATAACTATTATGGCAAGAGAGGATTTACTATATATGGCTATAAAGGCTACTGTAATGGAAAGTAACCCAGTTGGGGTAGTCAAGAAGAAGGTAGACTAGCAAAAAATGATGTTGAACATTTGTTAGTAACAGATAAAGCTAGTGGTTTTTGTTACCCTCAAAATAGTAACCACTATTGAGTAAAAATTGTAAGTGATGCCAGTGAAGGTAGATGGAAGAAAACAGACTGAATGACTGTTGAGTTACTTATAAATTTAACTTTAAATTCATTTCTATGTCTCTCTTATTTTTTTTTTCTTATTCTGCCTTTTTCTTATTCTGGCTTATTCTCACCTTTTTGTTCTTTCAACCCCAGAACTGCAAGAGAGTATTTTCAAAAGGGAAGCCAAAATAATCACAATGATTCAGAGTATGGTGATGCATTAAAGTTCATCTCTCTCTCTTACCCTACAACTCCTTTCCTGAATTTCAGCAGAAATAAGTGGCATATTGAGTGGAATCAATATGATGACATTGTTTAACATCAGATATGTTTTTCTGTCTCTCTCTCTCATCTAATTTGCTAAATTTTGCCTTTTTAAGTTTTTCTTCCTCTTCCATTTTTCTCCTTTCCTCTACCATTCTCATATCTTTCTACTTGGTTATTTATCCTCCCTTCTTTTTCTTGTAGTTTATTATTCTTACCTATTCTGTTTCTTTTCTCAAAGCAAAAAGATTTATTTTATATTTCCTATACCCAAAATACTGAAAAATAAGAACTAAAATGGCACTGTTTCTGGTATATTGTCCATATTCCTGTAAACACCAGATGTTACTGGACTACAGAGATTATGCTAGCATGCTGTTTATATATTGCTTAATGGATGTTTCTTATAACACCCTACAATAAATTCTTGTCTGGGAGGGAAAAATTATGAGGAAGCATTTACTAAAAATTAACGAAAACAATTCTTCATAGGTATCATTTACTCATACTATTTATTTTCATATTCATCTTATAGATAGTATATGAGACAAAACAATATTTTTTCTTTTATTTTGTATTGGACATTTTGGCTTTGATGAAGTTGTGTGGAAACTGGTTCTGAATTGCCCCATATTGACACATATTGTATTTTTTACCTACTGTATCATCTATTATGATATTTTGTTATTTTCTGTTATCAGACTAAAACTCATTATCTTAAGTCCTTATATAAAGGAGATGAGTTATGTAATGCCCTTACTAATAACTTCCTGTTAACCAATTAATTTTCTTTGCAGATTTGCACTTTTTGATTTGTTATTTATAGTTGCCACTACCTTCACCAGGAAAAGTGTAATGTTTATTAAAATGGTTCTCTAACTTATTTAAGAGATGATTTTGTATGTTTATAATATGTTGATTGCCTGACATTCTTACCTACTCCAGGTTATTAAATTAAACTTGTAGTTCACTTACAAACCAGTATCAATAACCTCAACTGTTTTCCTACCATCATGAAAAAAATCAACTCTGACTTTCACAAATGCCTAGTCCATTTCTTCTCAGTACAATGTCGGCTAAAATTATTTCATGCAAAGAAAACTCTATATAAAAACATATAACAGAAAATTCAAGAGATAATAATATTAAATTTACAATCTGTTTAGGTTATTTCACCTTTGAATTCAAGTATAAATTTCATTCACTAAATTAAAATTTTGATTAGCATAACAGCTCTAAGTGTGTTCTGTAAACACTACTTTTGTATTTCCTCCTATCCTGTCCCTTTCTACATTAATATTTGGCAATAAAGGGTTTTTCTAATTGAGGTAAATGGAATATATTTAGAGTTCACTGCCCATTTAGAGCTGACATTGTGTTACCTTTTTTGTCAGAGTTTCTGATGAAGTGATTTCTGAAGCAATTTCTACAGTGCACGTGTTTACAGGCATTATGGAAGTTCCTAAACTAAAATCTTTTATTAATAAAGATTTGAAATGTTGTATATTTACTGTATAAGCATGCAGACATACATGCTTTATTATTTACAAATATTTTAAATAAGCATATCTTTGTTAAGTGTTCACTGGTAAATGGTATTTTAAAAATTATTCATATCACAGTTTATAAATTTTAAGTATGTTACTTCATAAATACCAAGGTCTAGGTTTCTTTTTAATTCATTTGGTTGTTTGAGTTCCTAAATTAAATTAAACATGAGTTTTTCTTAAGTATGAATGTTTTCTCAGAATTTCTATAAATAGGAGTTTCAAAATTTGAAATGAGGCTTTATTTCATTTCTTAGCTTTGGTGAACTTTTCTTTTTATTTTAAAATAAATGTATTGCCCATATCTTTACATAAAGAGTAGGAATGAACTACAGGAAGGAATGGCTGAAAGTAACTTATAGTATATGAAGACATGAGTTATTTTAAATTTTAACTCATACAAATATCTTTAAACAAATTTAAGTTTGAAAACTAAATTTGATAGTATTATTGTGAATCTTTTTAAATATGTTACTATTCTTTTGAAGATCAGAATTCTATAATATGACCAGAGTTCATTGTCACAGATCCACTTTTTTCTATGTCTTCTTCTTCTTTTCTCCCCAGAATTTTATGTTTTGAGAAATAAAAGAACATCATGAGTGATGATGAAATGAAAATAAAATTGGCTTTTAGTTTGCTAAAGCATGTATGAATGAAAACCATCAAGATCCAAAGTAAATTTTTGGTCTTCAGAGATTACAACATTACCAAATGTCATATTGAATTGGGAGAAAGGAAAGAGCTTTTTGTTCATAACGCCGAGATGTACCTCTGGCCTTGAAATTAGCTTACCACAAGAAGCAGAGACACCAGCAATACAAAGGATGCGCTTAGTATAAGTGGTAGGTTATAAAAGACAATGCAAGAACAGGGTATAGAATATCATTACCTTTGGTGAGAACTATATATATGATCCATAAACTTAAAAATATGATTATTATGTTCCTCATTCCATGACCTTACTCATGATCTTAGCTATGGGTTAAGAGATTACCTAGGGGGAAAAGTGCTAGCTGCTTGTATTGCTTGAGTTGTTGCTTTCTCTTGGACTCCTTATGCATCCTTGGAAATGAGAAATTATTTTCTCTGCTAGTGCTTTCTCTTTAAATATTATACAAATGTACATGTGTACATACTTATACATGACTAAAATTCGTATGAAAATATTAAATACTAAAATGGATACATTTAAGTTCAAATTGTGAGCAACTCAATATGGTAAAAATTCATAGCAAAATTAAGCCAAATATAAGTGCCTTTTAAAAATGATAGCAAATTTATTTATCTTTTTATTTCACTAGATTACCTTTTAGAATTCAGGAATATGTGAGATGAAGAGTGGCTTAGTGAAGGGGATTCTCTCTGTTGGAAAAAAAAAACCTTTTTTAATTTCCATATTCATTCTTTTCAAACGTTTATTCCTATTATCCTATTCCATGACTATTTTTTCTCATCATACTTGTAAAATATAAATGCTGTGATTTTATTTGAAATGGGTAAACTTTAGGACATTTCTGAATATCTAAGTTGCTTATTTAAGTTATTCTATTTAGGATTTAAACTCACTTATATGCATAGTTTAAAAACTGAATCCACATGCTCACTTTGGCAGCATATATGCTAACAACTGAATGCGTGTTTTACAATACACATTTGAACCAAATGATCGTTTTACTATTCAGTGAATTAATGGCAATGAAAAAGTAAAATTAAAATATCTCCAAATGTACTATAGTTTTATATCGTAAGAATTTTTCGTATTTTATGAAAACCTAACTTTAGGTGAACGTGAATCTTGGAGATTATTACTCAGCATTTAGTTCTAGAAGTTTTTGAAGACAGAGCATATCAGGACTCATTACTTCTGAAATGCTTAGAATTGTGTGATATTTCTTCTACATAGCTTGTTTAGCTAAAGAAAAAGGTAGTCATTGTTATAAAGTGATTATCAGATATTTCAGTAACTTTAATAATGTAAAGGAGTGAACATTACAATAAATAATTCAGCACCAAAATATTTGCCAAAAACAGACTATGTTTAGCCATAATGGGATGCATTGTGTATTGGTTCATGTTTCTTTGGCGCTTTTCAAAAGAGACAAGAATACCTGGGTACAGAATGATGCACATCACCAGACATTCATATAGGCACACCTCAAGCCCCTTTGACACTTCCTTGGTGAACAGGTATTATTTATGCATTACAACCTATGAGTAAGAGCTTATATACATACAGGAGCTTGTGTAAATATTGATAATGAATCTATTCTTTGTCTTGTAAAGGATAATAACAAAAATATTTTAAGAAATGCCCTATCTTTCTACCAGGGATATAAAGATGCTCTCGTGTAAATCCAAATATAACCATGTAAAAATGTAAAGATCTACGCTGATGGGTTTAAATTATTACCTTTATACTTGTAACTTTGGCTGCTTTGGACCAGAGACTAGAAATTATGTTTTTATAATGTCAGTCAAATAATTTACCAAGCATCATTTGGAAAAGAGACAAGCCAAGCAAGTTGTAAAGGGATCAGAGACAACCTCTTCCCTCTGTGTGTCCAGAGGAAAGGGACCCTCTTACCTCGTCACCGTTTAATTCAAACCCTCTTGTGTACTTATTCAAGGCAACCAGTTATCCAGAATTCGCCTACTTATGTAGTCTTTCAACCTCGAATACCTCTTATCCACATCAGTCTGATTAAAAGCTCAATCTACAAAAATTAGAACCTCTGGCTTTTTAACAATTGGAATATCTTAGTAAACTTCTTGGGAAAATATAGTTCTGTTTGTGTTATATAATACATTTTAATGTATATGTTTACAGTATATGTAAATTACAAGGTGATAAGATTAGTTACTGATTGAAGACAAGGACTTCGCTACTTTTTCTATTAAGAAACATGATATTAGTAATTCAGCATACATTAAAAAAATAATAAGACATTATGCGTAACATGCACATAGTTATATTTTAAAGGTTTGTTCTAGCTTGTGAAATTCCATGTAAATGAACTACTCTGTGGAAGTACTGATAAAGAGAAATTTACACTGTTTTCAACCACTCCAAAATTCTTTTTTGGAAAAAATACCTTCTTTAAAACTTTTATATAATGTGTAAGATAAAAGTAGACTCTTTTCAGGATAAAGAGGCACTTTACACAGTTTTATTCTTGTCTTAATCACAGCACGATGCCTTTATGTCAGGAGTATTCAACCTAGAAATACTAATCTTTCTCACAGGTCTGAGGAGAAAATTTATTGATAATTTGGCAGTAAATAATGTATCATAGCTTTAGTATGAAGTATATTACATTATTTTTCATGAGAGGTTGTTTAACCTTTTATTTTGGTATGGGAATCAAACTCACGACCTTGTATTTACCAGGCAAATGCTTGAGCCACTTAGCTAAATCCTCAGCCTATTTAACTTTTTATATAGAAAATTTTAATTATATTACATTTAGAGAAAATTGTAATACTGCATCTTTTTTTCACATGCAAACCTAATCCATTGGTATTTAAAGGGCACTTTATTATCTTTGAAACATTTAGTTCTCATGTTGCCATATCATCTCACTAATCAGGTCATGAAAACATTTTGACTACTATTTGTAAGTCATTTGTTGATTGCAGGGTCTGTTTAGACAAATGATACTCAAATTTTCCTCCTCAAAACCCAGTTTTGTTAGGGCAAGTGGAGAGGAGAGAGCAATGAAAAATATGTAGCTGTGCTGTCAGTGCACAACAAAAGGCACTCGAGAGAGAACAGTGTTATGCAATTAATATGAATAAAATACGCTTCCAGTTGTAAAAAATGGATTAGACTTTATGGATATGTGAAATTTTATAGGTGAAAAAAATATTCAAACAAGAGAAAGAAATAATATCAAAGAGAAAAGCAGTGTTTGAGTGGAACATATACTCACTGCTCATTTAAGGGTTTTGAAAGTAAATATAATTTTGCATATAGCAGTATTTTGGAACTTCAAAAGGCCAGAAGCAAAAAGTGGGTTAGGACTCTCTTTTAAGTTTAGTAAGTAGGTACACAGGGTAGGACTAAGAAGTGTTAATTACTAGGATTTTTTTTCCTTAGGATATATACATGGGTTAAAAAGGAACAGTTAAAAGTGACTTCAAACTCCAAACATGAAATGATAATGGGAATTTTTTCCTTTGTGAAAGAAAGCAAGGAGATAATGAGTTTGATTTTTAAAACACTGGTTGGGGTTAGAAAAAAAAAAGTACTGGTTGGGCTGGGGATATAGCTCAGTGGCACATCATCTTCCCAGCAAGCACACGGTCCTGAGTTCAATTCCCGGTACCAAAAAAATGGTTAATGCCATGTATAGTAGTGTGGTGGTGCACACCTGTAATCCCAGATACTTGGGAGGCTGAGACAGGAGGATCACAATCAGAGGCTACCTTGAGCAACTTACAGAGACCATGTTTCAAAATTTTAAAATAAAAAGGACTGGAAATATATGTTGCTCAGTGGGAGAACATTTGTCTAGCGTGCACAAAGCCCTGAATTGACTCCCCAGTATCACAAAAGTATTTCTTTCATGTGAGCTACCAGTGGATATGTGGTTAAGGATACTGTGCTGTAGGATTGAGACTTGAATGTAAACTCTGACTGCCAGTCAGTATCTTTGCAATCATAGTCAGGAAAGTAGTCTCTTTCTGGTTCAATTCCTTCATGTGAAAAATTTGGTTTAATAATATGCATCACTGGATATTCTAACAATGAAAATTTAGGTTGAATTTACTATAAATAAGAATCAAACATAGTGAGTTGTTGGTACTTCATTATCATTACCTGTAAACATCAGTAAACTGCATAGTTAGAAATATGTGACCGTAGTTGTTGATAGGAAGTGGAGATGCTTAGATTTTGTCATCATATGCAGTAAATTGTTATTGGAAGGCTTGAAGGAGAAAAGATTATTATAAGATAACAACATAAGACATGAGAAATCTGGCTAACACTTAGCCTAGAACAGTGGTGGTGAACCTGTGGTACATGTGCCAACAGCAGACTTTTTATTATCATTGAAAGCTCTCAAAGGTTTACCATCACTGACCTAGAGGAAACACCTACATTTACTGTTTATGAGGAAAAAGACAAGATACAGGACAAATAGGCGGGGACATAGCAGGACCACATTCCTTTACTCAAGCTAATCTGTTAATATTTGCTTGTGTTTACCCACTCTGTATGTTAAGAGATACAGTATGTTGTTGATTTTGGAAGTTATCTAACCATTTATCCTGAGCAAACATGTCTTTTGACATTGAGCTCATGATTTCAAAAGTCACCCAATTCCTTTTGTTACAAGGTTTGTTAGAATTTTTATTTTCATATATACATATATAATGTTTATCTTCATATATATACATATTTACATGTATTCATATAACACATTATATCTTTAAATTTTGTGCCTTATTTGGTTCCTTCCCATATTAATGGCTTATAATCTTATATTAGTAGTATAATATCCCCTCTACCTTCCCTCAAAGCTCCTTCTATCTCCTACTACATAATGGAAAGAATAAAATAATTTTTTATATTACTACTAAACTTTACATGATTTCTAATTTGTGTATCACACTTAATATTTTAAACTAAATCCAGAAATTTAAATGAGAAAATATAAAAACTAGTTTTGAAAACTAATTATTATATATTTACAGTTTATATATTTCACATATGTGAAGTACTACATTTAGCTCCTAGCATGGAGGCTTCCACTGTTCTCGACATTGCAACATATAGCACATGCTTCTCTCATTTTATCACCACTTACTTGTCTTCCCCCACAGTCTGTCAAGCATAAGTGTCCCGATGACAAAGGGTGATGAATTACCTTTTGAAACCGTTACACATCATTTTATGGCTGAAACTATGGTATTATATCACAGAACCAGAGGCAGGAATCATTTTTTGGAGCTCTAGAATACTTCAAGTATGATATTTGCCAATAAAATGAGGACAATTGTCATGAATTATATGAAGTAGAGAATATAGAAAATAATTTAGAAATTATACAAATTAAGTTGGATAAAGAATTAAGGAAACAAAGAACTATTCAAATGAAAAAAAACATGAGTTCTGATTACCGTTCATGTATATACAGTAGGAATGATGAGGCTAAAAACTACAGAAGTTATAGGCTGTGAATTACTCAGTGGGCTTTATTCCCATTTATTAATTTCTTAGTGAAATTGATTTACTGCTTAAATGGAGTATCTATTGAAATAATTCACTGAATTAAAAATCAGAAGATAATGTAGTTCTAAGCTTATTGAGAACACCTGATTAATAAATTTGCATTCTTTTTTGCTATCTAAAAACATGTACAAAGCAGATTTGATATTCTCATTACCACCTTTTTAATTTTTAAATAGAACTGCCTTTCTGATTCTGTGCTTTTTTGCAGAAAATTTCTATCCATTACATAGTTAATTCATAAACATTAGTTAATTCATAAAATTCATGAAATTCTAATTTAAATATTAGTATTCATAGGCTACATTGAATTTTGTTTTTATTGTTTATAAAAGCATCTCATGCTTATTGCCAATAGTTGAGGAAATGGATGTGAAAGAACATGGCAGTCCATGCCCCCCCTTTAATGTAAGCATCTTTAAGGGTGCTGTATAAATAATTTTTGGCTTTTAGCTTGTAGAAATGATTGTAAGAAATAATTGTAAGAACGTCAGAATTATTATGATATACACTTAGGACTCATAAAAATCCACAATTGTATTAAATAGGAGACATTTGACCAGTTCCATGACTGTAGGTATTCTGCATTAATATGTCTTTTTCAAAAACTAGTATTGTCTTATTATGATTAGCCAGATATTATAATGATTTTGATTTATATCTGAGAACCCCAAAGTCTTCAACATTATAACGTTTTGTAGTTTTTATGTCCTGACTCCTCTTCACCATCACTCAATTCAGCTCTAGTTGAGATTATAAATACTAAATGTCCCAAAATATACATACTGTTATACTACAGTGACTGCACTCCAGCTTACTTCTTAGTTTCCGGAGTCTTACCTTCTTGTGGAGGAAGTTCTTATTCTCTCTAGTTTGAATAGGCAAAAATATGATGAATAGCAGGTAAAAGACATCTATTCTCTTAACGTTGGGTTCCTGAGAAACTAGACCACTTGTTATGTCCTGTTTCCAGGCTAGAATAAATTTTAACCCACTATACTTGTATGTGACTACCTGGAATATTATAATCCATTAGAGTTGAGGTAAAAGGTTCTAATATCTGTTCTAAATGTGAAGTGTATTTTTAAAAACACTATAATTGGAATAATAGGTACATAAATGTGTTTCTTTAAAGCATAGTTTCAGGATTTCATCTACCTAATGCTGCATCACGAGTAAACTTAAAAAGAAAACTAACAAAAATTATTCCATGTTCTAAAATTTAAAAGGATGATCAATGAAGTAATTTAATATGAGTAACCATTGAGTCATATTTCAAAATATTTCTCAAGAAATTGCCTTAGTTATACAACATCTTTTGAGATATTCAAATAGAATGGCTTGACCAAGTTTATCACGTATGTTAATTTTTTATAGGGTAGTTTGGAGTACATTTTTAATAGCTGTTGCTTTGGAATGGCATTGTCTTATTATTTTTTATTCTATCTTTCTAGCATGAAAAAGGTTTACCTTATGGATGCTTTTATACTTGCATCAAAATGTTGCCTTGGTGTGTCAGTACCAGCTATTGGCAGTACGATGTCAGTGTTATTTGGACACTTGTAACCATGTATCTCCAAAAGATGGTGATGAGAAAGCATGTGGTGTAGTCTGTAGGCTCAGAATATTGCCAAATTTTCATTTCCTGGCATGTGGATTTTTCAGTTGTACTTGTGAACAGAGCTTGGATCTAGATCTGGCAGCTGAGCATCATTTATGGTGACATAATTTCTTTATATTCTAAATTACTCTGATGGCAGGATACCGTTTCATTTTCTGCTTTAACATGGTAAATGTCCATTATGTTGTCTCATGATTACATGGACTCTAATGCAATGACATGGTTAATCAGTTCAAAGATAATTTCTTTCTTGAATATATATCTCCTGAAAATTGATAGGATGATACACCAATTATGTGATTTTTTTTACTAATCTTATTATAAAGGGGGAAAACATTAAATCTTTGAATACTGTACCTCAATTTTATTGTAATGATTTTGCTGGTTACCAGGTGGGGTGGCAGTTGAAAAATTTGGTGAATGCACTACGAGAGGACCCGAGTGGTGTTATCTTAACTTTGAAAAAGCGACCTCAGAGCATGCTTACCTCAGCACCAGCTTTACTGAAAAATATGAGATGGAAGCCCCTTGCTCTGCAGGTAATGAAGCTTAATCATAAGTCATACACCATCATTTTAGCCATAGATTATCTCAGTAATGCTTCTTTATTGTGCCTCATCTCAGCAGCATATGGATTAACCTTGTATGCTTTTGAAAATTTGTTTGTGAAATGATCTCTTCACAGCTTATCCTAATAGGCTTAATTGTGATGAAATCTGAGAGTAAAACTCAAACAATAAAGGACTCTGCCTTAATTTGAAAACATGTGAAGCATAATTGCAAAAGCTAAGTTATTTCAATCCAAAATATGGAGAAAAAGGAAAGTAGAAGATTTCATTTTGTGTACAATTTTCAATTTTATAGTTATAATTGCATACACATCTAGAACAAATCACATGATCGTTCATACAATTCTTTTAAATCAGGTCACAAGATAGTAATAGTGATTTATAAGCATTGGGGAAAATGAAATTTTAAATTAGGAATTAAATCTACTTAGTACACATCCCTTAACTGATCAGTTTTTACTCTCCATGCTGTAGAGTGGCAAAAATTGTTTATTCACATGTTGGTATATTTCTTCAGCATAAAATATTGTAAAATATTATTTTGGATTTTGATAAATTATATTTATTAAGTCTTATCTAGAAAGTTAAAAATATTCTGATTGGATTAAAACAGAGAAATGCTTATATTTCCATTTTGTTTAGGATATAATCTTTAAGAATATCATAATTTTCTCCTTCACAAAACCTTTATTTTTAGACTAAGAAACTATGACTTTTCCTTAGAAGTGAAATTTTAAAAAATTAAATTGCCCATTAAACTTAACACACTGCTCATTATTCAGAGTAAAAACTAGTATACATGAAAGTGCTTTCTTTTTACTGGTATGTAAATCATTACTAAGTTCTATATTAATGTCTTCTACTATTTATAGACTACTTTTCCTAAAAGATAGTTTCTCCATTACGTATGAATGGCCTTATGGATTATGATGATTTTTCATGTTTAAAACTTTACTACATTTTGGCCTCAAAGTTGGTATTTTTTATTTTACTTAAACTATATGAAAAGATATAAAATGTATCAACATTAAGATCTTTAAATTTTTAATATAACTGTTATTTTTCAAGTGAACAAATGTAAACAATATTATTATGTTCAAATGCATCTCACTTACATTATATGTTTATTATCAAAGCTAACTAATGGTCATTAAATTCAGAGGTCAATATTTGCCTTATTAACCCATACATGAGCAGATCAGAATTTTGCCGCACATCATTTCTTTTCTTACTGCATTATAAATGTATTTTTGTTCCATTCTGAAGTTTTCTATTAAAATGTGTTCCTCATCAAAGTCTGAAGGGATACAAACCCTAACAAAGAGGCACACATGTTCAGCCACTGGGTATTCTGTATATGTTCAGTTAAATTTAACAACTCTTCTCTAGCCCTTCATAAAGATACTTGAATTGCACAAAGACTGTAGTGTCTTACTGATCCGTGTACTCTCTTTGAGGGAAAATTTCAAGTAGATTGTTTTCCATAAGCACCAACTGCAGTAGAGTCAATAGCAGTACAATCAAGAACCTTCTTATGTAAAATACTGAAATAATTCAAAGACCCATATTGGTTATGTTATATGTACTTTCGGTGTATGTATGCAAGACTGAAGAACAAACACTTAAATTTTAAAATTACCTTATATCAGTCTTTACACTGTAATTATAATTATAATAAATTTTAAGTTACTATTTGTAAGTTCATTCTTAAATGCCAAGGAATATGCCATATCACATTACTAATTATGTTTATTCTTCATTGCTTATTCAACTATACTTGTAAATTTACTTTTTCACAATGCTATAATCTGAAAAAGAAAATCAAAATTTGCACAATGCTTATGTATGTGTCAACATTTTTATAAATTTGTTATTTCAATCAAATTTCACTCATCTAAACTGTATTGGCCAAGGTCAACCATGTATAGATGATAAGCAGTGGTAATAGAGAAAAAAAATCTGCTTTTAACATCTTCAAAAATTACTTACCTGGTTGACGTTCTGTATGATACTAAGGATTAAACCCAGAGCCTTCACACTGAGCTACTTCTATAATCCCTTTTATTCTCTTTATTTTTGAGATAATTCTCACAAACTTGCTAAGTAGTCCAACATGGGCTCAAATTGTAATTCTCCTGCCTCAGTCTCCCAGAATTCTGGGGGTATAGGCATGCCGTACCATGCCTGGCTACGGTTGATATTTTACAGTACAGAAGGAATAAGATTAATGTTAATTAAATACTTCCTAGTTGTGCTAAGTAGGAGTAAGGGCAATGAATAAGTTTCATCACTGTCACCAACACCATTACCACCACCAAAGGTCCCTGCAACCTATTTTAAGGACTAGAAAATGTATCATTGTACGGTTCTTTCTTGATCATAAGGCTTTGGCCTGTGCTAAAATGCAGACATCTGGAAATATAATGGAATTTCTAGGTCAGGACTTTCATATAATACAGTATAGATTTTGATATAACCAAAGATGGATAACACTTCAGGGTGGGGGGGTATTGAGGTTGAAAGTGGATGCCTGCAAAAGAAAAAAATCAATGAAATGATGGGATAAGAAGTTCTTGAGGGCAGCCGTGGATTCTTCATGACCTTATCTGAGGTCACATTTTTTTCTAGCATCTAAGAAATAACCTTGGGTGTAAAGATAAGTACTAAATGTAGTAACAAGTCTCTGTGTAGGTAGTAGTACTATTCTTACTGTATTCTTGTTTCTGATACATGTTCAAACAAGTTAGAAGGAAAATGCCCACTAACTCACCTCAATATAAATCTTTAGCATTCAAACTTGAATAATTGTATGTGTTTTCCTCCATAGGACAGACCCGTATTCTACTAGGAATTGTTTAGAATCTACAAAAAGAATCTGTCATTTACTTAACTTAGTATAACTGTTTCATCTTTTCCTAATAATGTACCAGGGTGAAGTTATCTATTATCATTGTCAGATAAAATATAGCATAGTTAGTGTTGCATGAAAGTAGATACTAATTTATGCATCTTTTTAAAATGAAACTTTGTCTCATATAAGAATAATTATTTTTTCAAACTAATAAGAAAATGAGTTTTATCTGCACAAAACATAATCTTACCTATCCTAAGATAAAATATTGTCTAATAATACCATGTGTTAATTAAAACACTTTTATTTCTAAAATGTTTAAAGGAATACTGACTTCTAATATGGATTAATATATTGTTAATCTGAAAAACAACAATGATGAATTTTGACTTGCATTTTCTTTTGAAATTCACTGATATAATTACATTCAATGAAACAAAAGCATACAATTCAACTTCATGCTCACAGAACAATTTCATCAGTACATTTCATGAAATTTGGTAGCTCTTTTGATAAATTCTTAATTTCTCAAATATTTTGTGATAAAACTAAAGGACTTAATCCCTTAATCAAATACTATAAGATTTCATTATATCTGAAAGATTGCATTCTGTTGCCTTTTGTACACTTTTATAAATAGCAAATATGTTTTGTTTGAGATAGAACATTTTTATTCTAAAAGCAATCCAGAGATTTCTTGCTTTCCAAGAGCTGTTTTTCAAAACATCTCCTTAGTGACCCTGTCTACTAATTTCCTGGATGTGGGTAAGCATGGTGATTGCACATGGTCCAGATCTTCTAATTCAATGAAAACAAATCCTGGAGTGAGCTTTAGGGTCTAAGTTCATGTTTATGGTATAAATTAGTATACATAGGCTACAAGCATGGATGGGTAATATCACTGTCTTCCTACAAGAAATATATAGAAGAATTAGCTAAATACTGCAAAGAAAGTTGCTTGAAATCACCACTGAGAATCAATATTTGAAAATCATATAAAAATAAGCTTTTTGGATAGAGAAAATATCTCATAAATGATCACTAAAACCTAGACTGGAGTTCAACAAACTAATATAGATATTATTCAAGAGGTTTTTATATAAAATAACATTAAGCTATATGATTAGAAGTTCATTCCTAAGTTATTTTAATTTATAAATTTCTTATATTAATGTTCCAACTGTGTAGTTTTGTGCTTTTCCATTTAAATTTTATTATCTAATATTGCCTTAGTGCCATTTTTACAGGATATTTAAACAATTTTGAGTGTTAAAAGTAGAAATAAAAGTCATAACAATCAATTTTGTCTATGACCTGGTATATCAAGGAGCATTCTGATTATGTTAGGCTTTTGGTGCATACAGATGTGAACATTCGGGATCATTCTGTAGAAGTCAAAACAAAGAAATAGCAATAAAATTTATTTTTAGTATCCAAGTTACAGATTAGTGTGACTGAAAAAAACTGTTAATGACAGAAAGTGTATCTTCAGAGACTCTTGTTTTAAAACCATGTTTTTAAAATGGCAAGAATTGATATTAAGTACGTTAGTTGAGGAAAAAAATGTTAACCAAATATGTAATTGTATGTATTGTGAAACAGTAACAAATTTATGTTTTGCATGCTTAAACTAGTAAATAGTTGCAAGCAATTGTCTTATCAAATCTCAGTTCATCAATGTTTAGCAAGTCAGTTAAATGACCTAGGTCATATATGTGCTTTTAAGCCAAATGCTTCCAAACTGTTATCATTGGCTATAAATAATCACCTATAATGCAAAAATCAGTCATTTTAGTTAATATCCCAAAATTATATTTACTACAATTTCAAAATAGAATTTCAGTTTTAATATTTCAGTTTGATTGTGCCCATAAGATTGAACAGCACTAGTATTACTCAATACCACAAGTATTAGCCTCAATAAAATGTACAAAAGCGGATGATTTGGTAGAAAAAGACATTTTGTTATATGACTCTCCAGTTTGCATTAGTTACATATTATGTAGGTACTTCCATATTTTCTACCCATATATCTGTATTTTTAATCTAATCATATATGGTTTTCTGACTAAATTCATGAGTTGGAAAGTATATTTTCTTTGTAGTCTTGTCAGAAAAGAAAAATTACATGCTTATGAAAGATACTAAAACATTTCACATTGATAAACTTGGATTATAGAAGAAACTGTTAAACAATGAAAGTGGGAGGGTTTTGAATACATGTATTGCCCTTGCTTAAGTTCTTTTCAAATAATTTCCTACTTAAGAAAAGCCAGGCCAAGAAAACTTGTGTTCCATAATTTTCCAAATTGCGTCTGGCATTTCTTACATAGCACACAAACTTACAAGATTGTGTGCAAACTTACCTCCCAAAATCCAGTACATGTTTTCTTCAAAACATTTTTACATGATTTTAAAAGAGTTGTTAACATAAAACAATATTTTGATGCTAGTATTAGGATATATAATAACAATGTGTCTGAGCTGTGTACGGACTTGTATGAATGTTCTGTGTTAGAATATTGAGGTATTGTGATCTGTTTGAGTTTGTGCCTGTTCCAAAGAGGGAATATATAAATGACCAAGTTTTATGTTGGATATAATCATTTGTGTTTCAATATTTTCCCCCTGGAAGGCAAAAGCAAATTCTGTATGATCTTGGCATTAGTCAATTTTAGAACTTACTATATAATGCAGTGTTTTGATCTTTAATGTTGGGGCTGGTTGTCTTTATCATTGGGTTTCATTCAAGACTTATAGTTCTATCAAAGCTTGGTCACTTACTATACACAGGGCAAAACTAAATCAGGATATGCTTGCCAAGAGATGTGAAAATGTAAAATACTTCCACTAAAATTTGAATATCAAATGTAGTTTCTTAAGTACAGAAATTCTTTGGTTATCATCTTTAAGTGCATCGAAGTTTCAGAGTTACATCAGTACACTGCAGATGTGGTTGGTTACAGATGTTAGAATGGGGGCAGAGGGATTGAACCACGAGATTTTATTTTGTAGAGGCTAATTTTTTTTTTTACAACGATCACAATTTTCCAGTGATGTTTAAACTGGATAAGTAGGATATTATTGCTAACATTTATATGATTCAGAGGAAGGTTTGTGCCATGCTATAATTTAGAATGCAAATTTATTTATGTATTAGTATATATAAATGATACTATGAAAAATGTATGTGTAAATTTTATCTAGATTTCTGGGACCTATTGAAAGTAGTAAGTTATTAACTGACTTTCAGTTATAAATGTATACTTTAAAAAATGTATATGATAGTTTTATTTAGCAACTAGATATTTATAGAGATAAATGCCAGTGCCCCTGGAAATCTGTCAGACTTACTTTATGGTAATAACAATGTATATGTAAATATGTCTTCCTTGTTGGTGCCTTATTGAATATGTGGAAGGAGAATTTATTACCACCTAGAAATGAAAATTATCAATGTTATAATCAAGTCCTTCCAAGAAATAAGCTTCTTTGTATGGGATTCAAAGTAGATATATATCATACTTGATTGTATACCTTACTGGATCAAGTTACTGAAGCTTTATGCTTACTTCAATGATAAATGCAATCCTAAAATAATATCTTTGCACTTTATCCATAAATGGTGATAGTTCATAATTACCTTCCTTATAAATTTTACCAACATATGAATAAAATGGTAAAATAGTTATTGTTCTACTTTTTTCCTTAAATTGTAAATCCTTAATGATAGAAAAACAACTGCTTTTCTTATGCTATATAGGAATAAATGATAAAAGTAAATATCATTAGGATAAGAGGAACTATCTTTTGCATTATCTTTCATTTAAAATTTTGAGGAATATATCTATTTAAATTTGAATCGAATACTGAGAGAACTCAGCTTTTTGAGTTGATAGAAGCTAAATACATTATTTTCTGTGTATTTTCACAAAATACCTATTGATAAGTGTATTTTAATATAACTTGTTATTAATTTCTCACTGATAATATCAGCTAACTGCATCATTTTTTCTGTGCATTAGTCAAATTTTAATTGTTTTTCCAAAGTTCCTTAATACCTTCCTCATGCTTTTAGTTATTTGGTTTTGTACTAGTTCAGTTCTTGTCCAAAGTTTGAGAAATAAAGATAATTTTAAATATTCACTGAGGGCTGGGAATACAGTTAAGCACCATAGTGCCTGCCTGGCATGCATGATGTCCTGAGTTTGATTCCCAGTACCAAAATAAATAAATAAAAGTCACTGAGACCTTTTGTTATCTATTTTCATTTTTTCATGATGCTTCTATTTTACCATACTTTATTTTTCTATTTCCAAATGTCTAAGTTTGTTTTTAAAATGTGATACTTAAAAAGTATGTTCACTCTCTGGTTTTAATTAGCTTGACACTATAGCACAATTAGTAGACTGAAATACACTGAATATATTCAACATTTACCATGAGTTTTACTTGGTAGAAAGCATTATGACTAGCCAGATAATATCTACATGATAAACCAGTTGAAATAATTTCTATAACTTACCAGTTAATAAAACAATTATCCAGTTGAGTTAAACAAGATTGACTAATTCCTTTTTAATCTGTAAGAACAAATTATTTTTTTCAACCAGTACAGTTAATCAGACATGCTTGATATAATCAAAGCTGTTACCTATTTTTAAACTTTAAAACCTTTTCCTCTCTGTATTTGCCAATTTAAACTATTGTATTAACTGATGCCATTAATAGCAACTCCTTGCTGAAAATAGAAATCTAGAGTTATAGCAATGTGAAGGAAAACACGTGACTAATATCTAAAATTCCTAGAAACAGAAAGGTACAAGTACCCTAAGTAGACAATCCTGGTAATGGTTCAGGTAATCTAAAATATTCTCCTGGTTGTTACGTCACAGTTGAAGTATATTTAATATACCTGTAACCACTGACTATTACTTTTTTCCTTCTTTTAATTTGAGGAAGAGCCAAATATGCAATAAAGAAGAAAAATAATCTTTAATTCTATTTATGATAAAAGTACCAAAACTAGAAATATTAACACTAAAATAGAGAAAAAACAATAAAAATTAAGTTAGATTATTTTGTAAAACTTGTGATTTAGAATTTGGTTTTAGGTCCAGTTGATGTATTAGGATATTATGAGAAATAGTTAAAAAGTGTACTGAATATTTTTCTCTCACAGCACATCAATTTAAGAGTATTAGATATTACTGTATAATGAATTTTTCTTTAGAATATTTCTAGTATAATAAATTTTGGTTTGACTCATTGTTAAATGTCATCTGTATTTAGAAACCAGTTGTCCTGACAAGAAGACAATTAGTAAAATGTCAGTGACTATTAGAAAATCATTGAATCTATCTTGCAAATACCTGTTATAGGAAATGATATACATTTCTTTCCTTGGGCTTCATGGCATTCATCAGTACATGGCATTCATTCATCAGTACAAGTGATTCCTCTAAATATCAATGTGATGGCAGAATTTCCTATTGCCAAGGTTTTTTTTTTTAAGGACAGGCATAGTTTAAACATTATTCTAATAATCAATATTAAACATACTAGACTGCATACTTTTATAATGTCAAAATTTTTCAAATAGCAAATCTTCTGTTTTTAACATTATACAAGATAAATAATGTAATACTCCACATAAATTATCATTCCATTTTGCCTTCTCTCTTCTTTAATTTCTATTTCACATAGATTAAATCTTAAATATCATTTTGGCAGGGTATACAATTTCAAGCTATTAAGGTGAGCTGCTGTGTAATAAGCAAGGTCAAAATTGTGAACCAAGTTCTAAACTGTGTAGCCTATTCCAGTGACGTGCATTGTATTTTCCGTTGTATTCATGCTTGACATTTTGAACAAATTTTGTTTATATGTACCAAAGTATTGTCACAGTATAAAATAGTTGTATAACGCCTTTGAGTGTCTAACAATGTGTGTTAAAGTAATAGAACTGTGGGTCTAACTAGACATGGTAAAAGTGTTTTCATACTGACTAAAATGGCAATATCTTGTCGTGAAGATCCAGTTCATTTTGTGATCATTATTTTATGTTTAATATTGAAGTAAAATTCTTATTTTAATATGTTAATTGTATATATAGTTAATCAGTAAGATGTGTAAGTTAAACATTAAAAGTTTGTGAATTTTACTTTCACTTCAGGATTATTTCTTGAACTACAAGATTATTTTCCAATGCTATGAAGCTTGGAATTGGGAGTGCTCTTAAGTTAATACATCGTGATATACTACTTAATTCAGTAAACACAGTATACTTAAATAGCTTCCTAGCATGAAAATTAGATCATAGTTCTGCAACTAAAGATTATTTTAAATGGTTGATAAATGTGCGTGCCTGTGAAAGGTGAAATACTTATCACAATAATCACCATACTTCTAAAGATGTGCCTTAAGATGGCTTTGAGGAGAGGGCTCACAATGTTCTCATTGACAGAATAAAGTTTATTCTCTTAGAAAATACTCTCATATTGTACTATATTTTGTTACCTTTCCTGAGAATCAGACATTTTAAAAACTAGGAATATGGTTTGTCCTTTTGGAAAGAAGATGTGAAATAGTTATCTCATATATCAATCAGGATGTAAGTGAGTTAATTCGAATTACTCTTTATTATCTTTAATTCAATAAATTGGAATTCTGCCAGTTTAATTTTCTGACTGTGATATGTCTTTCCATTAAAAACACTGCATGATATTTTTTTAGATTTATTTGTAGGTGGTTACACCATAGAAAAAGGTGAGTTTAGAACCTAGTGTAAACCTTTAATATATATAATTTGCTTTTGGAGATTCAAAGAAATATCCATGTGCTAAATAACATCATTCTTGATTTCAGCCAAGTTCGAAAACTTTGGAGAAATAGATTATTTTAAAATGATAACTATGTGTCATTGTTGTTGTTGTTTTGTGTTGTTTGTGTGCGTATGTATTTTCTTTTTCATTTTAACCAGCCTCTTATACCTAGAAGTCCCACAAGCAGCGTTGCCACGCCTTCCAGCACCATCAGTACACCAACCAAAAGAGACAGTTCTGCCCTCCAGGATCTCTACATTCCTCCTCCTCCTGCAGAACCATATATTCCCAGGTATAAAGCTAACTATCGTGTGGTTTGAGGAAGCTACTATCTAAAGACTAACCCAATAGCATATAAAGTTTGAAGTCCGTTCTTGAGGAACACCTTGAATATTTTCTCAGTTAAGCATTCTGAACACATTCTGGAAAAAATCATTACCGTTATAGTAAAGGCAGTTTGGTTAATAATAGTAACAAAAACTGCAGTCATTGGCATAAATTATTTACTATGCTTTCAATATCCTACCTTCATTAAATAGAAAGGTAATGTTAACTAACAATCAGGATTGTTTTAGTAAATAAAAAATAAGTAAAACTGTTTGTCTAAGAAGGCTTAGGAAATCTCAGGATAGTTTGAAGCATTTCACTTAACTTTTTTATTTAAGGAGAAGAACTATGTAGACAACTTGTGTGCTCTCTTAAATGTAGGTGATGAGAAAGACTTTTTATGGGGGGAAAGAAGAGGGTAAAGTATTCTCCTATCAAGATGATTGTGTCTAAAGTTTTCACATCATCTATCCATTAATATTTTCCTCAAGAAATAAGAATTTACAAGAAAAATGAATTGCCTTTAAATCTGTTTGCTAGATTTTTTGAGGTTTAATCTCTATTTCATTTCCAAATTCATATTAGACATTCCCAGCAGATATGAAAGGATACAGCTTTATGCCATAATACATTATTTCCATCAGAATTCTGATATGTAGCCTCATGGACACAAAACTTATGGACTAGGACCACAAGTAAAAATGGATAATAAATCCCAATCATGAACAAATTGATCTTTTAAATTAGTTCTGTAGTGTTCAAAAGCAGCAAAATCTTTTATTTACAAGCCACGTGTAATACTTTCTTTAGTGCATAAAATAATTGAATTTGTTTTTTAATTTTTACTTTTAATATATCTAGTATTTCAATATTATCTATTCAGTTAGATATGGTGATATTGACATTACATGATCTCCTGCACAGCAATATGACATATCTGCAAATACTATGTTATCAAATAGTAATAACTATATTCAATTTTATATATTAATATTTTGTGAAAAAATGTAATTTTATATATATATATATATATTATGAGATAGTTCATAGCATTAGCTGGCATTTCATAATATCTCTAATATATAATTGGTTATCTTATGCTCAGTTTACAATCAAATGTACAAATTCATCTAATATTCTACTTCAAACATAAGTTGCATATTCTATTAACAGTATATGACTTTCTGTTTACTCTTGAATGAGAAGCAATGAAAACGTGTTGCAAATAAAAATCAAGTCTCTTGGTGCATTTTCATTTTAATTGAAAAAATTTTTATTTTAGTGTAAATGGTTAAGAAATTTTATTCTTTAGAGAGCTACATGTACAAAGAAACATGAAAAGATATTTTTTATCAAATCTCTGCATTTTTAAAATATCATTTCCTTATAGGTGGTCTGAGGAAAAAGGTGTTATACAGAAAATGTCTCCTGGACAAAATGTACTTAAAATACCTTAAAACTATTGTGACAAACCTATGACAAGCATGCCACAGCTGGCTGTTTGTTATTGAAAGGTCTAAAAGGTTCACCATCGCTGCCTTAGATGAAAGAATAAGGCGAGCCAGTCTTGCCCTCTAAATATGGTGAAAATATTATTAAGGCAATATGTTAGTCAGTAAAAAGCTAAAATCTTAAACATGCTATTTAAAAATACTGGAGAAAGTGAGAAATTGAAATATCAATATAGTGGTTCTTGATACGGACTGCTTGAAACTTCATCCTCTTCAGTGAAATTTTAAATAGCCTTTGCTATCTCACTTGAATTAGTTTTTATAAGTTTATCGGTTACCCAATGAGATAGTCTTTTGATACAGCAATTCAATCAATTCATACACCTAAGCCCTTTTAAACACAGCCTTATATAAATTACCTGCATGTTTTGTTTGACTTGAAGTTATAGTCATAAAACTTTTTACAGTTGTAATTATCGATACATGCTTTGTAAATATTTGCATTTTTTTATTTTAAGGTTGAAAGTGGTAGACCTAATTTAAACTCTTCTGAGTGTTTCTTTTTTCTACATTAAAATAAAACTTTGTGCATGATTAGCATTTTAATGCTATGTGAATATAAATGTTTAATTTGGAGGAATAATAAAAGTTTTTACATCTAAAAAAGATTTTTAAATATTAGGACTAATTGTAAAGTTAAGTAGAATTTTTTTGAGCTGGGTGTAGTGGTTCACACTTGTCATCCCAGGACTCAGGAGACTGAGGCAGGAAAACCACTGCAAGTTTGAGGCCAGTCTGGACTACATAGCGAGACCCTATCTCAAAAAACAAACAAAGAAGTTAAGTGGAATCTTTTTCATGTGATTAGTTTTTTGAACATACGTATTTTAGAAAAAAGTTTCTGCAAAAGTACCTTTTTCTCTAGAAGAGAAAGTATTAATATATTTATGTGAAAGTGGGTTGGAATTTTATTAAATGCCTTATGTTTATATATAGTTTCATTACCATAATATATTGCATATTTTATACTTATCCAAATTTCTTTTGCTATGATGGAAATGAACAGTTTATAGGTTTTTGAACAAATACAAAATTTAAGTATTAATTTGTCTTATTTGCTCTATAATGTGTAAATACATATAAAAATCAACGCATAAAAATATTTTAAAATTCTTAAATCCTTTCTAGAGCAAAGATGTAAATATATTACATATATGTATAAATATATAACATTACTAGGAGTTAAAATCTTCATGCTTCATTCAGTGAATTAATACATTGAATTGTTCAGGCATTCATGGTATAAGTATGTACATATATTTGCATATACATACAAAATACATATATATTCTGACTCACCCTTACATACATCAATTTATTCAACTGGAAAGTTCAGTTTTGTATTTGTACTTTTTCTTAGTTTAACATTATCTGAGTGCATTCTATAGACATATTTAACAAATGTGCCCCATTGATTGAACTACTTCTTATCATTATTGGGTAGAAAATACCAGCCCTTCTAATTTTCTGCTACAGGATGCATCCATGTAAACATAACATTAAGAATTAATAGTTCTGAATCAGCCTGTGATCTTAGCTGCATTAGCATTCATATCACAGGCCAATTATAGAAGCTTGTCCATTAACAAATAGGCATAATCATACTACAATGCCATGAATTCTTTAAAGCTGTTTCTAATCTAATTGTATTTAAAATCAAAAAGTTTGCTTTTGATAGAGGACTCACATAACAAAAAGCACAAGGCAATTTGTTCAGGAAGACCTTTAAGCTAACTAAAAATAAAATTCTACCTGAACTTTTATTAATTTTGTTATCTAAGAACTAGCTAATAATTATATTTTGATAAAATACTATTTAACAAAATGAAAGAATAAATTAGTGTAGATGGAAACCTCATCTTGTGATGTATTAAACTGATAAGACAATTTGCTGATTCTGCAAATCTGAGAATATTATTTATTATTGTTTACATTTAAATTCTGGAAATATGGTTATCTATATTTCAACATCTAAGCACTTGTACATGGGCACGGTGTTATGGGCATAACTCAATTCTGTAAATCTAATATTTTAATCTTAACAATACCTATTTTTTCTAGTTAGTACTGATTCAGAGCACCATTTAGGATAACTGATAATAATTGAAAATTGAGGAAAAATATAACAATCATCCACAAAGGAAGAAACATTTCATATAGTCATAGGTTTGTTACAAAAGACAAATTTTTCTAACAATAAATTTCATAAATAATCAGTGAAACATTTCATAACATAAAGGATGAACTATCAAAATACCACTCATAGGCCCAATCAACTACAGTAGTAATATGTAAGTAATGTTTTGAGAATCCCATAATAATGCTAATTTAAATATTTTAATAGTATAACTTTATAAGAGAATTTTTTCTTTCAAATTTTGTAGATAAAAAAATCAACTTGCTACATCGCCAACCCTTTATTTTAACACAGGGTCTCACTAAGTTACCCAGGCCATCCTGAAACTTGGGATCTTCCTACTTTAGCTCCCAGAGTGGTGGGATTACATGTTTGCACTGCTGCACCCAAATAAGCCTCATTCTCAATCCTCATGTTTTATAAGATTTCTCTCTGAAAGAAATATTTCTGATATGCAATAAAATTTTGATATCTCCATTTAAAATGAGTCCTATGGATCACTTCTTACTCTCAAATACACTATACAGACTTTAAATACTGAGAGTCTCTTATTTAGGTTTCTATTTTATTAATAATATGCTGTTTGAAATCTTAGAATTCCAATTATATAGTGTTACTTTGGTTCCTAAGGCCACAGTATTCTTTACATAGATAATGATGCTTAAACACATTTTCCTTTTTAAACTGCACATATTTTTACCAAGAATCAATTGATCAAACAGGCAAAAGAAAGCCATGTTTAAGTGAACATTTTTAGCATTACACCTAGTATCTTGAACACTAAAGTCAATTTGTAACACTAAAACTATTTTTATGTGACATAGTACAGTGAAAAATGGGTCGAAACATATTAGAAACTCTATGGCATATTTTTGTCATTTATTAGCAGTGTCACATTAAGTCTTTTAATCTCTCTGGGCCTTAGGTCTTTTTTGAAGGGGTGGGAGGTAGAATAGGGACAATGAAACTTCCCCCATAATTCTCAGAAAAAGTTTGGGAAAATTCACAAGTATATTGTATGGGAAAGATGCTATTTTACACTCTGCCATTTCACTTCCTGAATACTTTCATCCACCCTTTTCCTTTACTCTATCTTTTCTTTAGGGATGAAAAAGGAAACCTTCCTTGTGAAGATCTCAGAGGACATATGGTGGGCAAGCCAGTGCATAAGGGATCTGAATCACCAAATTCATTTCTGGATCAGGAATATCGAAAACGATTTAACATTGTTGAAGAAGATACTGTCTTATATTGCTATGAATATGAAAAAGGAAGATCAAGTAGTCAAGGAAGGCGAGAAAGCACACCAACTTATGGTGAGAGTTCTCTTATGTTTACATGACAGTGTATTTTTGCCATGTAAGTGTCAATTTTCTATCATAAGCCTTTGAGTTGTAAAAATCATTTGATTTTGAATCTTTACAATTAATCTGTGCACATAATGTGCTTCTAAATGTAATATCAACAATGTGATACATAATAATTATTCCAGATTTTTCAAAGATAAGCAAGAACATTTTAGCTCATAATGGTTTGTAAAAATATTTTTAGCATCACCTATATTTCTTCTATGTTAGGTCTTTACAAATTAAATAATTCAAGTGTCTTTTAAATTTGCACTTACTGTTAGCATGAATTATTTGAAATAAAATTATCTCCTTAGTCTTGAGGGATTGAAAATATCTTTACAAGCCTTTAGCATCTAACTGAAAAACTGTTTTTGTATTTTTTAAGAAGCTAGAGAATTAATCTGGCATTCAAGTAGAAATGAATTTTAAATGAAATGCACATACTGTATTTAAGGCAGTGCTAAACCAATAGTACTTACCAAGTACTTAGGTTTTCTTTTTGTCTTTGACTCTTATTTTTCCATTTATGACAAAGAAAGTATCCCAGTTACAAAGGCACAAAATTTATATAGTGTGCCTGCAATATTTGAAAATAAAGTTGCCTAAAATTAAAAGTGGTAAAACCTTTACTCCTATTACAATAATTAATATATATAATTGGAAGTCTATATTCCTCCCTTTCCGTTTTCAAATTAACCATTTGTACTCATTTATACTAAGGAGTTTATACTTGGGAGGAAAAACAGAATCCTTGCTTATCAGTTCAGATTTGATCAATAGGAGCTGAGCAGAGTGAAAATTGTTTTAAACTCTTTGCTACACTTATCCCTCAATTGTTTGTAGTGATTTTTATTTTAATTTATTCCACATGCACATTTTGACTACCCATTTTTAGACAGGCATTAAAGGATATCAACCCTCCTTTTTATAACCCACAATTTTCTGGCTATAGTCTATTTATATTGAAGTATAAAAATGTCTTTTGTTTTCTTTTTTTATTTTAAAGAGAATAAAACAAAAGAGGACAGATCTAAGCAGATCAGGACAGAAAAATGTAAGCAACACAGTATTTCACAACAACACAATTGGATATTAGCAGTAGCTATCATAATGTCTCTAAGGAAAATTTATAGTGATCAAATTGAAATCATTGACTAATTACTCATAAACTTATAAAAATATATCTATTATTATTTGATTAGCTATAAATCATCAGTCCCTTCAGACAGCAGTTTAATGTGCCTAGTATCATCATGTTCCACAACTCTTATCTTCCCAATAAAATAGAATATTGTTTAAATTTTTTAAAATTCTGATAACTGATAAGATAACTTGATCTATTTTATAATAATTAGAAAATAAATATGTGCGTATTTAAAAGAGGGAAAAGGAAGTAAGCAAATTTCTCTTTTAAAACTTTTGAATATGAAATAAATATAATCTTAATATATCCATGGTTTCTTTCATTCTAAGACTCCAATATAGATACTTAAGTGGAAATTTCTAGTAATAACCTGAAGTCCATTCCAAGTGATTAAAAGTTTACTCCATTTATTTTTTCAAACTCATTTCTTAAGTGAAAAAACATAGCTGTAAGTTTCAGGAATGTGTGATAATTTTCCCAAAAATTAATTCATTTAACAACTCATTCAACTAGTATTTGTTGTATACATGAATGCAGCCAGGTACTGAGAACACAAAGGTGTATAAAACATAAATCCTTCTTGTACAGCAGGTGTAATCCAGAGAGAGAAAACGTTTTAATAAGTTGCATTGCAATCATTTCAGATGAGTAGGAAAATGTGCACAAAATACTACCCAGCTCAGAAAATTAAACGCCATAATTTGGCTAAGAAGTCAAATAAGCAAGTATGATAATTATTTTAACTTTTAAATGATGAATTGCCATCATCAGAATGTCTAAGGCTAGTCATCCCTATCAAATACCTGATACCTTCTCAAAACTTGGGTCTAAAATCTGATGGCCTGTGCAAATCTCTCAGCCTGGACCCTAAAGGCCCCAACATGAATTAAACTTTCATGTTAATAATAAATGACAACTTCTTCATTTAACTTATAAATTGGTCCCTTATGTAGATGTCCATGTATAAGAGTAATCTCTTTTTATTTGAAAGCAATAGTAATAAAAATTCATAATTGTCCTGAAATATATTACAAAGAATCTAAAGTATAGTAAAGTTCATATTTGTTATTTCTACAAATGACAGTAATTTAACTTTTTAGCCCTGTGGTATCTTAAAATGTAGTGTCTAGGTCCTTTTTTTTAGAGCACTCAATTTAGTTCTTAGTAACATATACTGATATGTTGACTTATGCAAATTTAGACACTACTACACTTCTACTAACTTCCAAATCATTTACTCAAAGAAAGTTTAGAATTATGAGTTTAAGTAGGACTTAAAGAAGTAAAACAAGCCCAACATGGTGACACATTCCTATAATCCCAACATTTGAGAGAAAGAGGCTGGAGTATCTCTGTGAGTTTGAATTCAACCTGGACTACAAGTGAGTTTGAGGCCAGACTGAACTCCATAGCAAAACCTTGTCTCAAAAAGACAAAAAAAAAACCCACAAAGAAGCAAAATGAGACAAAAGTTTATATTACATGTGTATGCTTTAGTTTGAATCTCAGTACCTTCATAATGTTTATAAACACACATATATGAAAATAGGGAAGCTCTGTTATTACACACAATGACAAAGAAGCACAGGTGTAAAGATAAATATTTGAAAATATCCTTACTGTGGGTCTTAAAGCATATTGCTTTACCAAGGTTCTCATTTTATATCATGGACACTCTAACTGTTAATAGTGAGTTAAAAGTTCAATTATTCACCGCAAGCCATTGGACAAGCACTGTGGACAGTAGATGACACTCCCAGAAAATGAGTAAATGATAGCTGTTGAGCTTTTGTGTATATCAAGCACTGTTCTAAGCATTTGAAAGGTATTAGCCCATTTAATTTTTTGGCCCATTTAATCTTAATGACATCCCTACCAAGCATATACTAATGAAATCCTTATTTTATTGAGAAATCTTAAATACAGCGTTTAAATAACTCACTTGACTTGTAAGTGGTAGAATTTGGATTATGTTCTTGTGGAAGTTTGTTACCCCTACCAATGGTTCTATCTTGCAAAATATGATTTTTAAAAACATAAATTATAAGAAAATAGTTTCCAAAATTTGTACAAATTATATTTTAAATTATAAAAATATAAATTATTTTTATATTTTTAATTCCAGATTTTAATTTCAGACAAACAGAGCTACGATGTTGTTATTTATGTTATTTTACATTTGCTGGCAATATAATGACCATGCATTTACATACTCATGGCCCTGATAAGCTTTAGGGAAAAATGATAACCTGAGGTCTGACCTCAATGGGTTATATGGTCAGCAATGTGTTACATCGTTTTTAAATCAGACAACATAAGGTTTGTTTTGCTTCACCAGAAAATAAACAAAAATAACTCCTGGATACACTGATACCAGTAGGGGAAACAACCTAGATTAGTGGCTAGTAGCATTGGTTTTTGCATGCTTGGTAGTCATGTCTGTGTTACCTGAGGATGTTACTCTAGGCCTCAGTAATGTCAGTGTGTTGAAAATTGCATTAGGGCCCAGTGTATTAGATATTTATTTCCACTGTTGTCATTATTACATAAAAGCTTTAATGTGAAAATAAAAGTTGGGAAAATAGCATTAAGTCACTTTAAATATTTTGTTTCATCTACTCAGGGTTATAAGGCAAAGGTTCTTGATGAGATCATTTGCTTGGCAAGAGTTCAGAATGGTAGTATTTCCCATCAGCTTTCTCTTTTCACTGTTCAGATGCAGCTGAGTCCCTAGGTGGGCATAAGTGATCATATAAGAAAAAGAAAACATTTCTAATAATATTATAACACTATTGGTTTGACAGTAGGAGACTTTTCTGCTTTATTAAAAATGCAGTACCTCACAAAAAGCACAAAAATGTGAAGTTGTTATCTTAGAAATGTTACTCGTGTATTTTATTTGCATACATTAGGGGTTGAATAAAATTAATATCTATAACATTCTACATGAATATATTCAACTTCAGTCACTGGGACAAGAGGAAGCCAAGAACTCTGTCCTCTTACTCACCTGAATAGCAGATGACTTAAATGAATTATAGAAGAATAATGGTGGGCCTAGGGGAAATAGTATGCTAAACTGAGTTTTATCACTGTGAAGTGAGGATAGTGTCTGTAAATTACAGTATAATTTATACTTCAACATTTCCTGTTTCCTTATTTTATAAATTTATCCTACCTTTTGGGCAGTTAAGTTATAATAATAGTATTATTCCATGTATTTCTTAAAGAATCAAATACACTCAATAGATTCTTATTGTTTCTACTTCTTTTATTTCTTTTTCCTGTGATTTTTGAATATACATAATCTTCTTAGAAGGTGAAAGTTTAGTTGTCTTTCAGCAGCTATTCTTGGGAGGAAAGAAAATGGAATCATAACCACTGGGTATATCTGTGTTCAAGTAAAGTGTACTATTCCCAAAGAAGAATTGGCTTTATAAATAGAAACTACTGAATCAGAAATGCAGAAATATGAGATATAGATAATACTTATAGAAATTTTTATTTCTTTGGATTGTTTGAAATATAATGAAGGCTTCCTTTTAGCTAGCCTCACAAAATAACTTCAAGAATCAAGCTAATGGTGGTAAGAGACCTTGTAATTGATGGAAAAGCAGTTCCACAATATTTTGACATAGAAATTAAAAATAGTCTGTTCCTAATGTAAAAATGAGAGTAACCATCTAGAGGAGGCAGTCTTCCTTGATTTGTAACTTTTCCTGATAGAAAAGCATGAGTTTTGAGGACAGGTAGAACTCAATTTGGTGTCACAGTTTGGCCTATAATAGATGATTGAACTTGAGACTTCACTTCCCTGTTTTATTTTTTAATCTATAACAATGGAATAACAGTACTAATAGTGTTTTCAAGAGAATAAAATCAGATAAAATATGTGACATACTTAGTACATATATTGTTTCATAGAAAGTGCACGATAAATGGTGCCTATTTTTCATAATAAATTATTTGTTATTAAATAGAAATGTGCTGAAGATTATCAAGTATTGATGAATAAAATTAGCACATCTTTCTCCCATGGAAAGACTCAATAAAATACGTATTCCTTCCTGTCAGGTTCTTTACCAGGCCAAGTAAAAACTCTATAACTTATAGCAGCAAAATTAAATATGAATAGATTTGTTTTACTTAGTCTTGCAAAAGGAAGAGAATTTTAATAGCTAATAATATTGCAAATTACTATTACCCAAGTCTTCATAAACCCCATTTACAGAAACTATCAGCTCATATGCTTGTCCAGAAAGTCCCAATTATACCCTCTTAATAACAAAATTGAAAACAATACAATCCTCCCACCTTCTTAAAGTTTTAGGTGAGTTGCTAAAAAAAGACTGTGAGAAATAATATAAAAGATAAATAAAATAGTTTGATACTCTTATTCGGATGTGTTACCACACACCTGTGATCCCAGCCATCTTGGAGGCTGAGGCTGAGGCAGATGGATGAGAAATTGCAGCCCAACCTGGGGAACTTAGCAAGACCTTGTCTCAAAATAGGAAAGAACTGAGGTAGCTCAGTGTGAAAGCCCTGAGTTCCCTCTCCAGTAACCTGAGAAAAGATTACCCTCAAGGAATTGAAGGTACTGGACAATGAATAAAGCAGTAATATTAAGAGAAAAGAACTTTTAGTGAAGTTCCTTAGTATTAATATGTGAAGAAAGTAGGAAAATTATCAAATCAAATAGCAAAGCTAATGCAGCTTTCAGAGGAAAACAGCTCTTCAAATGAATTAATCAGTAGAAAGATGTGAATGATATGATATTGCTTCCCTTATAAACAGAAGGATAAAGTTAAGAATAGAAACACTAATTTAGTGCCTCTCATTTGGGGTCAGTGTTGCCCACTCAGAGGACATTTTTGATATCACAATCATAGTGGTGTTGGTGACTACTGTCATGTTAGTGAGTGGAAGTTCAGAGTGCTGTGAAAGGTCCTGCAGTGCTCAGGACAGCCCCCAACAATAGCATCTGACCTAAAATGTCAAGAGTGCTGCTGCTGAGAAACCACAGTTAACCTAAGAAGAATCAATTTATAACTTAATTGAACGTAGGAGATAATAGAAAATCAAAGTCAGAAACCTTATGTAACATAGTCATGATTGGCTATTTTTCTAATTCAAAGAATTAAAAATATACCTAGAATAATTCAGTCTTAGCATATTCTCTCTGCAAAAGTAGTATAAGGTTATGTGTCCTTGATTACTTGCCCTGCGCTACAGTTAAATGCCTAACCATGGCATCCTCTGGAAGAAAAGATAATACCTTTATCCCTAGTTGAAATCAGAATACATTTTCCCCTGTGAAGAAAATGTAATGTTAGTCTGGTTTTCAATCTATATATTTGATAATTAAATTTATGAGGTCTTATAAATGCATGTGATGCTGGAAAACTGAAAGGAAGTGGAGGGAAGGAGAAAAATAATTGACACATCATGTACACATACCAATTCCCTACAGTGAATAGAGATACTAATTTAGTAACTTTCATCGGAGATCACTGTTGCCCACCCAGAAGTCATTTTTGATATTGCATTCATGGCAAAGTCATGATATAATCATTATGTACAGCAGACATACTAGTAAAAATAAAACTAGTGAAAATGGAGATGTATCAGCTTTTAAATCATAATATGGCTTAAGTAATCTAGCAGTTTCCTAAGTATGTCTTCAAATCACTAATTCCAAAAGAGAAAATTATATGGTTAAGTAAGATGAAGAAGCTCTGTATATTTTATCTCCTTTTTGGAGATTAGTAAATATATTAAACTACTAATGGTTTTGAAATTCTTGATGAATTTCAATCAATTTACTATTTTCCAAATGCATTTGTACATTGTATCTTTTTCAACTTTTGTTACATAATGTTTACTTTCAAATGAACTAATATTTTTATATTTGGGGAAATATACTTTTGCAGTCTTCTTAAAGACCCAAATACCAATGATAAAAGTTTCCTTGCGTTGTAAGTTCCAAACAACTGACTTACAGATAAGCATTTGGAAGAATCTTATTAAAGTTGAATCGTGCTCTACAGATGACTTGTTGAATGGTACCTTCATTCTTCATTTTTATGTTGCAGAAAAGCTAGATGCAAACCATTTTCTAGAATCAAACTTATTTTTCATAGAAGTCAAAAATAAAAAAATAAAAACTAACTAGAAAGATAAGTGTTTAGTTTCTGTATTCTGAGATAATTGTGGAATTACCTCTATTTACTGCAAAACAAGTTGGCAGAAATCATGGAAGAAACTAGATCACAGAGGATAGAAAATGTTGTGTTTATATTCAGTTGTTCAAGAAGAGATCACTAAAATGTCACACCTTAACTACTTAAATGACTAGAAACATTAGAGCAAAAATGTATACATGGCAACCTAGCATTGTTTTATGATTAACATATTATGTTAAACCAGTATACTTCCCATTGTTTTTAAGATATGGTTTCCAAACACAAAGCTTCATTTACAGTTCATGCTCTAATTCTCCATTAATTTTTCACATGACTTTAAGAATGTTTTGCAAGAGTGGCAGACTGGATGGGAGGACACTTAAAAAAATACAGTAATTATAGATGTCATTAAATTAGTTTTGAATAAAAATTAATTGGATTTTTCATTCATGACCTTGAATGATTTATCACTAGCAATGTGATATAATGAAAAGGGCACTATGATAGGAACTCGAAGGTGTGCATTCATGGATTGATTCTAACTCTGATTATCTGTGAAATCCCAAAATACTAAATTAATTTTGGCATATCTTAAGTTTTTCACCTCTACCTTTCTTACTAATGTCATGAATACAATTCCAATATGTGACAGGTATTATATCAAATTATTACAAAATGTCATTTATATTCAAATGAGACTCTTCAATTGATAATCTTAATAGTCTTCATGAAAAATGGTGACTGTCTTCCATGTGTTGGTAGGATATGCAAGGCACTTATTTACTGAGGTTTTTGAAAATTTGATTGCTTTAACTTGCAGTTAATGTAAAAATTGCTTGCTTTTAACCAATTCTTTTCACACCTGTGTCATCTTTGTCTGCATCCATATTAATGGTGAGTGCAACAAGAAGCCAAGATATTTTAGCATTCTTTATTTTATAGTCTTTAGAATCTTCAGAGGAAAACCCAGAACTCTTTTGTATTTAAGACAGCTGAATCCTTCCTCATTTCTCACCTACTTCTCTAATGTAGAATTGTCTCTTTGCAGAAGCAATATTTCCACTAAGAAAAGACCTCAAATTGCAATGTGTATAGTTTGTTCCTTCTCTTGGTAGAGTATTGAGAAAAGATAATTTGATTCAAAGTGTAATAATCCATGGAATCAGGTGTTAAATATACCATACAATTTCTTGATATGATTCGGTATTTTCTCCTTCAGCAATTCTCTTATTTTACCATTTCAAATATAGATGACATATAGAAAGCAATAGGAAAATAAAATATGTGATTTATTCTTGGAAATTGGATTTTAATTGACCTGTATTCCCACAATGAAACTGAAAATATTTAAAGTTAATAACTAAAGTTTGCATTTGATTTCTATTATTTATAAGTGCCATTAAAGCCAGCGCTTAATCAGCACATTGAAAACTTTACAAATCAGTTTTTTTCAAGGTCTTTTATACCAAAATGAAATTTTTTAAATGTGGCATGAAGATCAAAATGCCCATGATCACATGTTTTATTGGATCCAGATATACATATTACAATTATCCTTAAAAACTACTGACTTCCCATTTATTTTAGTTGTACTTCCTGTTCAAATGTGTGATTCTCTACCTTAAATAAACTCAGGATGTTTTCATAAGAATGCAGTAAACCATCTGAAAGTAATTTTTTGCATGGTATGTGAAGAGTTTGATGTTTGTATGTGGCAAGCTTATAGTTCAACTATTCCTTACTACACTTATTTTCATAAAAATACTAGCTAAAATATTCAGAACAGATACATACTTTTTTCTCATACTCTAGAGAAAGCTTTTTTGTAACATTAAAGAGTATGTCAAACTTGCAGAGAATTTCTCTGCAGTTTTTTTTTTTTTTTTTAGTTTCAGTGACTATGCGACAATTTCTTCTCAGGTACTCGTTATCACTCAGAAATTTAATGATTTTTCAATGTTTGAAGAAAGTAGAAAGAGATACAAATGAAAGGGCAGAAATTCAGTGGTGTTTCACTTGACATCATGGGTAGCCTAAAATCTTAATGTTTCTAGAAAAGTAATCAGAAGACAGGTCTTTTAGTTCTGACTTGATTCCCAAAGAATTCTGTAAGGCTGTTACAAAAATGAAGATTAGCCATGTGTGGTGGCTTAAATCTATAATCCTACACTCAGGAGGCTGAGACATGAGTTTGAGGCAGCCTGAACTGCATATACTGTCTCAAAAAAAGGAAGAAAGAAAGAAAAAGAAACAGAGAAAAAATGAAGACGACAGATCAGGATTACATATTGCTTTGGAAGAAAGGGGAAGGAATCTAGGAAAATAAGAAATGGATGTGGCTTGTATCCTGTTTGGTCTAGTATATGAGGAAAGTCCACTGTTTAATTTTCTAAACAGTTAACCCTTGAGCAAGAAGTGTTTAATGTGCTGTTCGGATTGCTGGAGATACCACACTAAGCAACAGAGGAGTATCTCCTGGCTCATAAAATTTACATTCAAAGAGATAGCAGAGATCCAAGAACTAACTTAATACTTTTTCTTTTACTGTAATTGGCATGCTATCAAGATGATCTTTGAGAGAAAAATGAGAACAAATAGATAAACCTAACCTAGAATAAGAGGTAAGGGGCAGGTCCCTAAGGAAATGACAATTTTTGCTTATGTCTGAAAGATGTATGTGTGTGAATTTATGAAGAGAAAAGAAAGAGCAAGAAAAGCAGAGTCCTGGACACAGTGAAAGTGTTTCAAGGAGAGAGTAATCCTCAATACCAAATGCTACAGATAGATGAGAAAAGTCCAATGATTTGGAGAATTGTCTATGAGGAAAAACCTGGATGTTCTCCAAAAGTAAATTTTAATTAGGGAATTTTATCTTAGGCTTTTTTTTCTAATTCAAAAAAATATTTTAGCAGTACTGGAGATTGAACCCATGGCCTTAGCACTGAGAAACATCCCCAGCATTTCTTAGATTTTTTGCTTTGAGAAAGGGCCTTGCTAAATTCCTAAGTCTTCCAAACTAGGAGGGCTTAAATTTTTCATTCTCCCACCTTAGTCTCCCAGAATGTTGAAATTACAGGTATGTGCCACAGTGCCAAGAAATTTCAATTTTATTTGAGTAACATACCATATAAATATTATTTTAGTAGCATGCCGTATAAGTAACACTCAGTATAATTGTGTTGTTTTTATTTTTTAAATACCCACAGAAAAGTCAGTGTTACAGATCTATGCAAAATTATTCCTGGGGCTAATGATACAAACACACAAATCATGGGCTTTGTTATATGCTTCAGTAACTTAACTCCATTAGAATATCAGAAATTGACCACAAGACTATAAATTTAATTACATCTTTCATAATCTATGGGTACAATGTTTCTTCTTGTTTTTTGTATGTGCATATTTGGCTCTACAGAACCAATCCATTCTTTTAAAAGTATCAAACAAGTTTTTTAAAATATATACTGAAATGGAGTTTATTTTTAAACCACTCTCTGAAATATGTTTTTAGGTGTTTTTGAAATTATAGTATTTTTAATATTGAAAATCTGGGGCTTGGGATTTAGCTGAGTGGCATAAGTGCCTTTGTGGCAAACACGAGGTTGCGAGTTCAATTCCAGTACAAAAAAAAAAAAAAAGAAAATCTGGAGAATAGACTCTACAAGTGGAATAGACATGATACTTTTCCTCAAATTCTTACCCCACCCTTAGTGGGCAGACTATATTGACATTATCTCACTGGAATTTTACCTCTGTGTAAAATAGCAGCGATATATTTCATGAGGATTTTGTAATCTTTCTGTTTGTGGTTTGTGTGCTTGTTTTGTTTTGTTTTTGAGATAGTCTCAGCAGTCCAAACTGGCCTCAAATTTGGGATTTTCCTGTGTCAGCCTTGACAGTTACTGGTAGTATAGGTTTGTGCAACCATGTCTGGCTCAAAATTTTAAAACCTATGTTTTCCTTGTTTTCAGTACTGGGGATTAAACCAAAGGCCTTCGCACCCAGTCTTTTTTTATTTAATTTTTTTTGAGTTAGGGAGTCACTAAGTCTCTTAAGTTGTCAGGCAGGGCTAGAATTTGTGATCCTGCTGCCTCAGATTGCCAGAGTGCAGGTATTACAGATATGAACCATCACACCTAACTAGAATTTTGGCTTCTTAAGTGATCATTTATAAAGGCATTTGCTCACTTTGACTGGAAGCCATTAAACAAATACTACATATTTTGACACATTAATAATTGATATCTAGTTTATCCTCATACTTTAATGGAGCTTACCAAGCATACTAAATAAACTATTTCAGTCTAAATAATAGGAATCCATAAGGTTGATACAGTTTCAGTCTAGATAATAGGAATCCATAATATTGATATAGTTTCCTTAAAAAAATTAAAAGTCTAAAAAATCTTTTAAATTAGCTTTTGACTGATGCTAAAACATTAACCTTTTCTAAATACATGGAGTGAGTATAATAATTGATGATGAAATTTGACTGGACGCTAAGGAGTGAGGAGAGGAAAGAAGTTGACTGACAGGGAAAAATGGTAAGATCAATATTAAAGATAGAATTACTGTTGGCTTTGGAGTTCTGTGGAAAGTGCGCTAGACAGGGCTGGGGATTTAGCTCAGCAGCATAAGCGCCTGCCTTGCAAGCACGCAGTTGTGAGTTCGATCCCTGGTACCAATAAAAAAAAAGTGCAGTAGAAATACAGAAAGTGGTAGTTGGAAATTGGGATATTTTGAGGGATTTTTCAGCTCAAGAGAGTAAACATATGTGAGCTAAGTTATCAGATATCAGATGGTGACTATTGAAGTACACAAGTGATGTTTGAGCATCTAGGTTTGAATCCTGGTACTAGACACTTATCAGCTCTGTTTCCTTAGTCATATATAACTAAAATTGTTTCTTCATCTGGTAAAAAGAGGTTATTGATAGCACAATTCTCATAGTTATGAGGATTAAGTGATTTAATATTTGTAAAGTTCTTGGATAGTATGTAGCATATGGTAAATGATTGTAAATATTTGTACCATCATCATCACAATCATCATTTTTATGAACCAGTTCTGCATGAATCTCTAGTTTTCCTTTAGAGTTTATTAAATAGCTATTGTATATAAGGCATTTTGCTAAGTATCCTTTTAAAATTTTTGAATAATTTTCATTGGCCGTTTTGTGCTTCAGGAATTTGTGGTTGAACAGAAGTAATACAACAAAGCCCCACCAAAAAGTTATCTTTGAAGTCTTTGCCTTTAGTTTTCTTTGATAAAGTAAAATGCTATTTAGTAAGAATAGAGACTCAGAAGGAAATGGGACAGGTCAAAGCAGTGATTACTTAAATCTGCAAAGTAGATGCATTCATTCTAGCAGAAGAGAGGTATGAGTGTAGACCCAGCTGTAGCCATAAAGGAGAATCTAGCCATAATGCTGAAGCATTGTATCCGAAATTTATGCTGATATGAGTTAGGAAGTAGGAAAGATAACAAATTAGCCTTGTGGTATTCCAACATGAAACAGTGGGGTAATATCCTCATAATTAGAGTAAGCACAACAGGATACCATTTTAGAAGTTGGCAAGGAAGGCATAGACATTTGGACATTGGGCTATAAGATAGACCCAATTACCAATAATGAAGTAAAACTATGAAAATAATGATCTCCTTTGTAAAGGACATTAATTGAGAAGTCTAGGACTCCTAAGAGAGCAAACATTGGCTATTTATTATTTATAAAATGTACTTCCAGTTTGCATTGTCACCTGGCCAATAGCCACAGGCAGTTTCACCTTCTGGCTCAAAACACACATTTTCTTCATCTACACAAATGCCAACCATAATGTTGCATATCAGTGAGTGTGTTTTGTATACTGTAGCTAAAAAAATCAGTGTAAGTTTGAGCAGACAAGGGAAAGAAAAACAATGTGATGTGAACTTTGTTCTCTGTGTTTAGGCAAGCTACGACCTATATCTATGCCAGTGGAATATAATTGGGTGGGGGACTATGAAGATCCAAATAAGATGAAGAGAGATAGTAGAAGAGGTAAGTGTTCTAGAATTTCAGTGTAGGCTGAGATTAACTGAACAATAAATTTAAGTGTTCTCTCAATAGATAGTTACGGCTTCAGTGAAAAATTTATACTATCATTAACTTTTCAATGAAACCAGGTCAGACCAATGTTTGGCTATCTTGACCCATTACTAAATAGATATCATGTATGAATTTATTATAGGGATTCAAGGTAGATAGTACAGTGTGAAAAATGAATAATTGTTCATTTAGTTAGTATTTTGAAAACAAGGACAGAAGTGTGAAACTGCATAAAGGTACTAAGTTCATGAGTAAAAACCTAAATTACTTATTATCTAAGGTACAATTTGGTAATATATTTTAGTCCATTGGTCCACAATGTAACCTCTGACTTTTGCAAGAAATAAAACCTCAGGATGAGAATTGAAGCACATGATTAAAAAAAAGAGCTAATGCAAACTGAGCCAGTGACTCTAGTGAATACCATATTGAAATGCAGGGAAAACACTTTGCTTTTTTTCCTGTTGTTTGCTGTTCCAGGTTGTTTTCTTTCTTGGGGGTGGGGTATTCTTTAAGTATTTATCAAAAGTAATTTCTGTGTTCACTTGTTCTATGGAAATGACCAGTAAATAAAGCAACTGAAAAACTCACTACTAAATAAGGTTTTCCAACTGTGGAGTGGAGGTAACGGGCAGAGTTGGTAATACTGCTGCTACTTTTATTTTCTGAAGTGAAGCCCTAAGATCATGATGGAAAGCAAAAACAAAAAAACAAAGCAAAACTGTTCATAAAATTTAAGCTCACAAAGCTTCCTAGATGGTATGGTATGTTTAACTGTTTGCCTATTATTCCTACCCAGTGTACATGATTTATTTCATTACTGCACAAATCTATAAACTACATGGACAAAAAAACATGACTATCTGCTTCAATTTTCTTAACCCTTGTTTTATGGTGTGAGCATTTCCAAAAATGTTGGCAATCCAGGAACATTGACAGATTCCCTTATATCTATGTATTCATTCCATTTCCCAAGCTTCAGTTTCTAATCTCATTTATTTTATAGAATATAAATAATTCAAGGAAAAAGAGAGAAATGCTTGTCATATGTTATCTCTGAGTCATTCTTGTGATACTTCATATCGTACAGATACTTGTTTGGGGATACTATACGAAGCATTAAGTGCTTACTATTCATTCAAGCATAGATTTTATGAGCTAAATTTCCTGACCATTGATACATAACATGAGCTTTAACTTCTTCAAGGGTCCTACTTATCATCCATAGGCCAGTGTTTGTCATCAAGCTTTAGAAGAATCCTTCTGGGATGCCTATCAAAAATTTAAGGATCAGATACCAGAGCTTCAGGTTCAGAATCTGATATAGTTAATCCAAAGATAAAACCAGAAGAAATAATCTGTCAGCTATTTCTTTTTATTCAATGGTCCCCAAATTATATATATATATATATATATATATATATGTATATATGTATATGTGTGTGTGTTTATATATTTATTTATATCACGTATTTTTTAGGTTAAATCAGATTAAAATTTTGAAACAAAAATTTATAGCACTATTATAAAGGAATGATAAATTTAAGGTATTTCCATATTTTTATTGGTGTATTTATCTTTTTTGTATAGAAAATTCACTACTTCGATATATGAGTAATGAAAAAATTGCTCAAGAAGAATACATGTTTCAGAGAAACAGCAAAAAAGACACAGGGAAGAAGTCAAAAAAGAAGTGTGATAAGAGTAATAGCCCAACTCACTATTCCTTGCTGCCTAGTCTACAAATGGATGCATTAAGACAAGATATCATGGGCACACCTGTGCCAGAGACCACATTATACCATGTAAGTAAAGATTTTAAAAAGTCTTTGATATAGCTTTTATGGGAAGACACATGACTGTCTTAGGAAAATTCCAGGTTATTTTTATCCTACTGCCAGATTTTCACAAAAAGATCATAACGTTAGAGTATATACTCTTAAAATGATGGATTATTGATTTCTCTTTTACAGATGTTCAGTAAGTTCATATGTTGTAGCAAGTTGGATTTTTAATTATATAATATTCATAAAATGATGGAGAACAAATAATTAGCAGATTAATGATCTATGATATGATAATACAATGTATGGTTAGCTATACATTCAACATTAAAGATAGAATGTTTAGTATATTCATGTTTATATTTAAAAATGAGTGCATACTATGTGCTAGATATGGACTGTGGTATTAGAAGTAAAACATAACATTACATTAGAAGACAAACATAACATTATATGGGGAGAATGTTATGCTGAGAACCCCAGTATAAATTACTTGTTGTAATGGGTGGATACAGAAAGTGTAGAAGTGACATAGGGAAAGGAGGACCTGGCACTTCAGGGGAAATAAGAAGAGACTTGATAATGGGGACCATTTGAGGACAGAGTGAAAGATAAGGTATATGAATGTTTGCTAAAATTGTATAAGAATATGATGTGTTCCATAGACTTTATGTGGCTCAAAATTTCTGGTCCATTAGAAATTGAGAGAAATTGTGTGAGAAAAGGATAACAGACATCGGAAGACTGGAGACATAAGCAGGGAATTTTGTGATAAAATATTTAGACTCTTTCCTGCAGTAATGAGTTATTGAAGAATTTCAAGTTAGGGACTTAATATGATTAGACTGGCCAGTTAGACGTCTCTATTGCACAGAGTATCACCAAAAGGTCAAAGGCAGAACCATTAATTCCATCCCAGAATGAGCATAACTAGGATAATGCCCATGTGGAAGCTGAGACTCTTCTTAGCCAGGACGTTCTCTTCAAAAATCAACCCATATCCAGGTACAAACTCCCTATGATGAATATGATCATTATGTATATCTAAATTGTACCAATAAACTTAATTATAAATCAACCCATATTAGGCTATTCTGTTGTACCAATAGAATTGTAGCTTCTATTTAGGAGCTTGGTAAACAGATTTAAAAGTTTATAAGTAGAAATTTTTAAAACTACACTTATTATTCAAAATATCAAATTAATCTACTATTTTGAGGTTGTACAGTCTAGGCTAGGTATACAAGATGTGCAAGATTTATTAACTTGATTTCTTTCTCTGAGTAAATATCTTAAATCTTACCCATTATATAGCTCTGTCATAAAATTTAGATTTTTTTCTCCATTTGGGGTGGGGTGTCATTATTCTCTTCCTCCCTGCCTATTCTCCCATAACATAGTTCTGAGCCTCTCTCTATGGCAACAAATGCCCCTAACAAAACCTGCTCCATTAAATGACCAACAAAGTAAATTATTTTTTTCCACGGACATTTGAAGTGAATCTGAAATCATTACCCTTTAATTCATCTGAAGGAGACCAATTTGTTATCATCACTAGTCAGAAAAAGCATCTGAACACTGAGCTTCCACCAGAACCTGGTGTTCCAGTCATAAATACTAGTCTGAACAAAGTCTGAAAATGAGAGAAAGTTGGCTTATGCAAGAAAAAAGTTAATAGTGAAAGATGAGGCTCAAAAGGGAACAAGAGGCTACTTGAATTCATATTGTATCATCTATTAAAGAGTTTGGATTGACCTTCCTTGAAGATGGTGAACAGTAAGCAAAAGAATAAATAGCCTCTCTGAGAGAAACAGACCAGATGCTAGATTATAGCATCATGAGGAAGACAAGAAGGAAAGAAATGGGTACCCTCGATCCAGGAAAAATCTGAAGTGAGAGTTGAAGCCCACATACAGAGTAAAAAGAAAAACTTGAAGATGGCAGTAGTTGGTGGTGCCTTTGACCAGAGCCAGACCCACTGTGTGAGAGGAGCTGTTGCAACTTGAGTATGCACAGTCACAGTAATGTGGCAACTGGTGACCGCAGAGGCCTCTGTAAAGAGATGCAGTGGTGGAGGGGAGTGGCAGATGCAGAGGACCCACTGGCTGGTGGTGAGTGCAGAGGACTCAGTCCTCCCATGGGATAAAGCAATTTGCCAGGAGCCATTTTGGAGTCAGAACAGACAAGCCCAAAACCAGAACTGGTGCTGGCTTCCTCCAGCAGCTCCTAACTGGGTGCAGACCAGTGGGAATTGCTCAGACTGAGACCGGCCCCTGTGTGCATTCTAAGGGCCATCTTGAAGTTTCCCTGGAAGTAGCCAGCTCAGCCTGGAATCAGCGGCTGGTGCCACGCCCACACACACTCCAGGGGCCATCGTGGAGGATCCCCACTGGTAACCAGTCCAGGTCCACAGGTGGTGGCCAGCCTCACCCCCATGTGTACTCCACCAGCCATTAGGGAGCTAGTACAGGTTGAAAGAAGCAGCAGCCAGTCTTGCACCAGCACACTCAATGGCCAGCATCAGATACCCATAGCCAGCACTGGCTAGAAGAACTCGCTTCACAGAAATTGTGGCCAATGCAGGAAGTGCCTGGAACCCCATTACACACTTGTCCGGAAGAACCCAGGAATATGTCAAGATGAAGTAAAGGTAGTCTCTGACTGCCAAACCAAGCAGAGCAAGTCCAGGAGATGTAAACATGGAAAAGATCAGGAGTTGCACACCTGAAATTTCTGAAGTGATGGCCATTGAAGTAAAGAAACAACTTCATGAGGCTATAAAAGAAATTAGAACAGAAATACTTTCTCAGGTAACAGAAGAAATGAAAAACATAATAAAAGAATTGCTAAGCACCTGTAAAGAAGACATAGATTAAAATATGTAGGAGCACAGGGAAATGAGGGAAACCTTGAATAAACAATATAAAAAAATTTAGACTACATGAAACAGATTCAAAGAGATAAGCAGAAAATTAAAATCTCCATTGAAAGCTGGCACAACCACTTGAAAGAAACTGAAGATATACTTTCAAACCTTGAAGACAGGTTTGCAGCTTTTGATCATGAAAGGAAAGCTCTCTTTAAAATAACAAGGAACCAGAAAGTAACAATTCAATGGCTGCAAGGCAACCCAAAGAAACATAAATTAAGAATAATAGGAATGGCTGCAGAAAAACTGTAAGCAAAACAAAAGGCCCAGAGACCTCCACCACCCACCCGTCTGAAGGGGGCCGAAAACATGACAAGACAGAGAAAGAGCAAAAAGTGCGGAAACAGGGAAAGTGAGTTCAACAGAGGTAAATGCAGAGGAGGTTGAGAGCAGCAAACCTGTAATGTCAGAGACAGCCTCATCGGAAATAAAGAAATGCATCCGTGACCTGATTGTCATATTTAAATCTGAAATTCTAACTCAGGTGAAGCAAGATATAAGAAGACTAATAAAAGAAGTCCTGGGTAATTCTCAAGTAGACACAAATGAAAGAATAGAGGAACCCAGAGAAAGGAGAGAAGCCTTTGATGAAGAATATAAACAAAACCTAGAATATATGAAACAGACCAAAGAGAATATCAGGAAATTAAAAACTCCATTGAAACCTGGCAAAACCTTTTAACAGAAACTAAAGACAAACTTTCAAAACTTGAAGATAGATTTGCAAAGTATGATTGTGAAAGGAAGGATCTCTTAAAAATAACAAGGAACTAGGAAGCAATGATACAAAGGCTAGAAGATGACAAGGGGATTTATAACTTAAGAATAAAATAAGTGAATGAAGTGCAGCAACAAATACAAATGAAATAAAAAGTCTATTCACAGAAATAATTAAGGAAAACTTCCCAAACATAGGTAACAGAAGTGAAGTTCAGATAAATGAGGCATATATAGAACACCAGCCAGCTACAACCCAAACAGATCTACACCCATACATATAATAATCAGGATCCCAGAAATCCATCACAAGAACAGAATATTAAAAGCAGTCAGAGAAAAGAAACAGATTACCTATAAAGGAAAACTCATCAAAATCACAGCAGACTTCTCAGTGCAAACCATCAAATCACGAAGAGCTTGGAGCAAAATATTCCAAGCCCTGAAAGAAAATAACCTCCAACCCAGAATGATGTACCCTGCAAAAATGTCTCTCAAAATTAATGGAGAGACAATATATTTCCACAACAAAGAGGAACTAGGGGAGTTTGTGACCACCAATCCAGCCCTGCAAAGAATACTGAAGGACATTCTAGAGAGAGTGAAGAAAACTACCAGGGTTCCAGGAATAATGGCAGAAAGGCCTCAAAGAAAGGGGCAGACAGTGGAATGAAGGAGAAAAGTAAACAAACAACGACAGAAAAATAGCATGGCAGAGATAAAACAGAGAAGATTGGTTATATCACTGTTTTATGTTGAATGATTTTATTTGAATCTGGTATGCTTGAGAGTGTTGAGTCTGAGAGTAGGGGCAACTAATCTGAAGATGACAGGATTCAATAGGATACCCATTCTGGTTTGATTGTTAACTGCCTTTGAAGTCCTATAATGTCTCCAATGTTTAGATTTTATTAATAATGTAAAGCAATGCTAAGTTTATATTATATTTGATGATATAGACAATTTTATTGAAAATAACTAGAGACATCATAGTGACTACCGTAGATCACCTAATGCTGTGTTTTTGTATGTTCTTTTCATTTCGTGTTTCTCTAGGAATTTGTATTGTTGACTTGTTTTGATTTGTTTCTCCCTCTAATACAGAAAGGCTAGGTATATGTGTAGAGACTTATACATGTGTAGAACTTCTAAGTAGTTTACGAGAATGGATTATAGTTATTTTAAAGGAAAAAAAGGAAAAGAGAATATTCTAAAGGATATAACTACATGTATGTTTGAGTGTGTGGAATTAATAACCATGTTGCTAAAGTTTTAGTTGGATGGATGAGCAAAACTGACTGCAGTCTCACTGTTTGGATGTCCACTTTGTGGACTTTAGTTTTGTAACTTGAACAACTGCATCTAAGAGGAAAGTATATAA
>PVLA01006323.1:0-71041 GCA_004027455.1 Hydrochoerus hydrochaeris
CTTTATGTCTCCAAGACTTTTACCTACCTTGTTTTCCAGTAGATTTAATGTTTCTATTTTAATATTTAGATCTTTCATCCATTTTGATTTTAGTTTAGTGCATGGTGATAGGCATGGGTCTAGTTTCAGTCTTTAGCATGTGGAAAGCCAATTTTTGCAACACCATTTATTAAAGAGGCTGTCCTTCTTCCAGTGAACATGTTTAGCCCCTTTGTCAAATATCAGGTGGCTGAGTGTCTTTGTAGTTGTGTTTGCATCTTCTAATCTGTTCCATTGATCCTCAGGTCTATTTTTTTTGCCAGTACCATGCTAATTTTATCAGAGTAGCTTTGTAGCATAGTTTCAAGTCAGGAATTGAGATAACTCCTGTCTTGCCTTGTTGACTAGAATCACCTTTGCTATTCTAAGTTTTTTCTGTTCCCAAATAAATTGTAGGAGTGTTTTTTCTAGATCTGTAAGGCATATTAATGAAATTTTGATTGGGATTGCATTAAATCTGTGTAACAGTTTTGGAAGTATGGCCATTTTCACAATGTTAGTTCTTCCTAGCCAAGAGCAAAGAATATCCTTCTGTTTTCTAATATTCTCTTCAATCTCCTTTTTTTAGTGTCATATGATTTTCAGCATATAGAACTTTTACATTCCTGGTTAGGTTGATCGCTAAGTATTTCATTTTTTAAGATGCTATTGTGAAAGGTGATATTTCCACAATTTCTCCCTCAATGAGTTGTTTATTTCTATAAGGAATGCTACTGAATTTTGAGTGTTGACTTTGTATCCAGCTATGCTGCTGAATTTGTTTATTACCTCGAGTAGTCTTTTACTGTAGTTTTTTGGTCTTCCATGTAATTATCATGTCATCTGCAAATAGTGATAGTTTAACTTCTTCCTTTCCTATCTTTATTCCTTTCATATCTCTCTCTTGTCTGATTTCTGGCTAATATTTCCAGATCTATATTCAATAGGAGTGGTGATAGTAGAAATTCTTGTCTTGTTCCTGATTTTAGAGTGAAAGCTTTCAGTTTTTGTCCATTTAGTATAATGTTGGCTGTTGGCTTGTCATAGATGGCCTTTATGAGATTGAGGTAGATACTGTGTATTCCAAGTTTCTGAAAGGTTTTTACCATGAACAGGTTTTGGACTTTATCGAAAGCTTTTTCTGTGTCTATTGAGATAATCATGTGGTTTTTGTTTTTGACTCTGTTGATGTGTTGCGTTACATATATTGATTTGCATATGTTAAACCATCCCTGCATTCCTGAAATGAATCCCACTTTGTTGTTATGTATAATCTTCTTGATGATTTGCTGCATTCTATTTGACAGTATTTTATTGACAATCATTGCATCAATGTTCATTAATGAGACTGTTCTATGGTTTTCCTTTTTGGTTGGGTCTTTCTCTGGTTTTGGTATCAGAGTAATACTTGCCTCCAGGACTGATTTAAGGAGGCTTGCTTCCCTTTCAATTTCATTGAAGAGTTTAAGGAGTATTAGCATCAAATTTCCTCTAAATTTCTTGTAGAATTCAGCTGTGAATTGATCAGGACCTGGGCTTTTTTTTGTTAGTAAGTTTTTGATCACGTTTTCAGTTTTAGTGGCTGACACTGGGTTGTTCAAAATTGCTATATCTTCCTGATTTAGATTTGGTAATTCATACATTGCTAGAAATCTGTCCATTTCCTCTGTGTTTTCCATCCTATGTTAGTAGAGGTTTTCAAAGTAGGTATTCATGATCTTTTGAATTTCCATGGGATCTGTGTTAATTTCCTTCTTTTTAGTCCTTATTGCATGAATATTTTTTTCTTTTTTTCTTGATAAGGTTAGCCAGAGGTTTATCAATTTTGTTTATTCTCTCAAAAAAAAAATCCAGAGTTTTGATTCATTGATTCTTTGTATTTTTTAAAATTTCGATTGCATTAATTTCTACTCTGATCTTTGCAATTTCCTCTCTTTTGTGAGCTTTGGTTTAACTTGCTCTTCTTTTTCTAGAACTTGAGATAGAGCATTATGTTTATTTGTTCTCATTCTGTTCTCTTGATATGACAATTTATTGCTATATATTTCCCCCTTAAGACTGCTTTCATTGCATCCCACAGATTACACTATGTTGTTTCTGTAGTTTCATTGAATTGTAGGTATTGTTTTATTTCTTCTTTAATTTCCTTTGTAGCCCACTGGTTGTTCAGAAGGTTGTTATTTAATTTCCATACATTTATGCAGGTTTTGCAATTTCCTTTGCCATTAATTTACAATTTCAGTGCACTATGGTCAGATATTATGCATGAGATAATTTCAATACCTTTGAATTTACTTAAGAATGTTTTATGGGTTATTATATGGTCTTTTTGGAGAATGTCCCATGCATAGTTGAGAAGAATGTATATTCTGATGTGGTTGGGTGGAATACTCCTTAAATATCTTCTAAGTCCATTTGCTCACAGGTATGATTCAATTCTATTATTTCCTTGCTGACTTTTTGTCTAATTGATCTGTCTTTTTGTGACAATGGGCTGTTAAGGCCCCCTTTTATAACTGTGTTCTTGTGTATTTGGTTTTTCGTGTCCGTTAGTATTTGTCTTATATAGTTGGGCGCTCCTGTATTTGGTGCATATATATTTATAATTGTTAGTTCTTCCTCTTAAATTTTTCCACTAACAAGTATGTAGTGACTGTCTTTATACCCTTTAATCATTTTAGGTTTGAAGTTCATATTGTCTGCAAATAGAATCATTACCCCTGATTTTTTCTGAGTTTCTATTGCATGGAATACTGTTTTCCATCCTATGACTTTTAATCTATGAGTTTCCTTTTGATTCAGATGTGTTTCTTGTATACAGAATATTGTGAGGTCCTGTTTATTGATCCACTCCTTCAACCTATTTCTTTTGATAGGTGAATTGAGGCCATTTACATTTATGGATATCACTGATATGTACTGGCTCGACTTTGCCATGCTATGTTCCAGTTTTTTACTTCCTGCTTTTCCCCTTATTTGTTTGTCCTACCTGGTGGTTTCTTTCTGTTGTTATTCTGGAGATTGTGGCCATTTTTATTTCTATCTAGTGTTTTCAATACTCTTTCTAGGGTTGGATTGGTGGACATAAATTTCTTCAGTTGCTTTGTCATGGAAGTATCTTATTTCTCTATTAAATTTGAAAGGAAGTTTTGCTGGGTACATCAATCTGGATTGACAGTTGTTTTGTTTCAGGGCTTGAAACACCTCACTCCAAGCTCATCTTGACTTGAGGGTTTGTGCTGAAAAGTCTGCCATTATTCTAATGAGTTTTCCTTGTTAGGTGAGTTGTGTCTTTTCTGTAACAGCTTTTAGTATTCCTTTTTGTTGTTGTTGTATGTCTGGGATCTTAATTATTATATGTCTGGGTGTAGATTTATGTTGGTTGTGACTGTTTGGCATTCTATATGCTTCACTTATCTGCATATCAAATTTTTCCCCATGTTTGGATAATTTTCTGCTATTATTTCTGTAAATAGTTTAGTTATGTCCTTTGCACTGACTCCTGCATCTTCACTGATGCCTATTAGCCTTATTTTGTTGCTCTTGGCATCATCTTGAAGCCGCTGGATTGTCATTTCCTGTTGCTTGGTTGTTTTAAAAAGTTCTAGCCTATCATGGTCGCTTATTACAATCCTATCAAGGTCTGAAATACTATCTTCAGCTTCATTTAAGTGGTTTTGCCAGCTTTCAATAGAATTTTTTGTTTCTTGGCTATCTTTTTGGGCTTATTTCATGTATTCTGATTTTTTTCTATATTCTTCATTCAAGGTTTTAATCAACTTCCCATGCTCCTGTACTTTTTTTTTCTATTTCTTCTGTAGCTGCACTTAACAATTCCTTTACTAAGGTTGTTATTTCTGTCTTTACATGGGAGATTACTTCTAGTTTGATGTCCTCTATAGCCTCATGGATTTGTCTTTTTATTTCACTTGCTATCTTTTCAGAGATTTCTGGTTTGTGACTTTTAAAGTCCTCTATCTCAATGTCTCCTATACTTGCTCCTGATGGGCTAGATGTTTGAGATTGGATTTTCCTTTTTCATTTTGTCATTTTCACATTTTAGGCTAATATTTGGTCCTTCAATCAGACTAGTCTCATCTATTGGTAATGTGTATGTTAGGCTCCTACTGTGTGATTGATGTTTGTCCAACTACTGGATGCCACAATGAAGAGCTGGGCTGGTCACTTGAATTCCTCCTGCTAGGTCTGTTGGGTGAGTACTATATTCTTCCTAGGCTGACAAACCTAGGAGTATTGATTTAAATCAACCCTTATTTCCTGCTGTTACTATGTCTTCAGGTTGTTACAGGTCACCAGATCTCCCTGTCTGTAGCATTTGTCTCAGCTGGGGCCCTACTGTGTCACTGGGTGTCTCATAAGCCCTTCTGATTTTCTCCAGGTTGGAGGAGGTCTTAGTGACACCCTCCTCAACCTACCTGATATTCTCTGTGTGGAGGAAGGACTCACCCACACTCTTGCCAAGCTCATCAAGGTTCTACTTCTGGAGGGGTCTTGGCTATTGCTCCTGTTTACCCACTGAAGGTAGCAAACTGTATTCCTATTTTAGGGGTAAACTCACCACATTGATGGAAGTCTGCTGAGGTCTTCTGTTTGGATGAGAGGTTACTGAGACTTACATCGACATAGCATGGTTAATGCAAGGCTGTCCAATATACTGGGGGGAGGAGTGGGAGCCAAAGATCAAAGCAATACTAGGTCCAGAAGGTGGGGGGTCCCAGTGGCCAGTGGTGGGATGTCAGCTTCACAGAAGAGGCTGGTTTGGCCTGACTTGTGTGCCACTGGAGGTTCTCTGTCCCCCTGGATATCCTGTGTCCAGCAGTGGATGGTGAGATGGTGGGGGTGTGAAGGGGTGGGCTTGGGGGGCTAGCCTTGTGTGCTGCTTCTTGTCCTGGGTCCCACAGTGGATGGCAAGAAGATGGGGCCTGGAAGGGGCGGGCATGGGGGGCCTGGCCCCATGTGCCACTGCTGGTTCTGGATCCCAAGGCAGATGGTGGGACAGTGGGACAGCGGGACATGGCAGGGGCAGGCTCAGGGGGCCAGCCTCTCATGCCACCGCCTATCCCCTGGTGGATGGCAGGAAGGTGAGGGCATGGAAGGGGCAGGCTCAGCGGGCTCGGCCAGTGTGCCGCTGCTGGTCCTGGGTCCAGTAGCAGAAGGAGAAAGTGTGGGCTCCCACTTGTTGATTCTTGATACTATTTTTTATGTATTTGAAGTTTTGTTCAAAAAGTCCTTTGCCTATGCTTATGACCATAATGGTTTTCTTTATTTTTTCTATGGCAAATTAAGTATTTATGCTTTTATCCAGGTATTTGATACATTTTGTTTTCATGTAGCTCGAGTAACAAATGAATTTACAGCGTCTCAGATTTTAGTGCACTGATGCTATCAATTCATCAGAAACAATATACAAATGAAAGTTTATGTATTATCATTTAAATTAACGTTAAAATATTTTTTCTAGGTTATATATCTATTTTATTGGTAAAGATTAAATTAGTTTAAATAGAAAAAACTTAATTTTTGTTAGTATATTTGCAGTACAGCACATAATCATTATGTAGAATTAGTACATGTACATAATACATCTTCATTCTTTTTAAATCCTCCTGTTCCATGTTTCCTCCCTTTTTCCAACTGGAGACCTCTAGTCAAGAGATTGATGTGCCATATCAGTAGTAGCCTTCATTAGCACAGGACAGTGGAGATGAGAGAGAGCCATCGCGAGTGATGTGAGACACCAGGCCTTCACATAAAAGGGTGAGACTGGTTCTGTCAGTCAGTTAAGGATAACAGAAAGCCTGATCATGGGGAAAAAAACTGGTTCTGTGATTTTCTGTGTTAGTGGATTTGCAGGCTTGATAAACAAAAATCTCCCATATTATTGGAATATTCCAGAGGAATTTCTCATTATTAGGACCTTGAAGAAAATGTAAAAATGAAATGATGTTTCAGAGCTTCAACAGTGTAAGCAAATATTATGACTATTGAAGACTACTGTATTTGGCCAGTAAAAAATAATCTAGCCTTCCTAATGAAGTCAAGAAACCTGCTTCCTCTTTTTTTCTTGATCATGATACAACCTTACAGAACTCACTTAATCATTCTCCTTGTTAATTACAAAGTTGAACTAGTTGATTTTTATGTCAAGAAAGTGAAACAAACTCAATCTAATGTAAGCAAAATGATTCTATGTAAGGAAGCCAAAATATCTCAGGGAACTCAAGTACATTTGACCCTCAGGAATTTGACCAGGAATTTGAAAACTAGTGAAATTAGTGGACTCTTCTCACTTCCATCTTTGTGTGGATTTTATTCACATCTCAGTTTCTCCCTGTCTCCCTCTTCGTCTCTTTTTTCTAACCCTATTCCTTACCCTTACCTGCAAGAATGGTTTTCTGTGACTATCTAGATCCAGTTTTTGAATTTCAGGAATTCAGTAACATGCAAGGAGTCTTTAGACAGAAAAAGGTGAGGTAAGAGGGACTATGAAGATGGAAATTTAAAGATAATTTTTAGGGCCTTGCTGCCAGGGTCATGAAAGTACATTTTGATACCTAGTTGTTTTTTTGGCCTTAATTAGCTCTGATCCTAATAGAGTGACTAGTGATATCTAGGTCTCACTTTTAAGTTGATGAGAGGAAAACATCCCCAGAACATCTTGAATTAGATATCCAACCTGATCCAATTAGTATCACTCCAGGACAGGAGGTACATGTTACAAATATTACTGTGCACAGCTCTATGATTTAGGGAACAATTATCAGGCAAAATAGAACCATGGCTCTGGAAGAAAACTCAAACTTTTCTGTTATAGAAGTGGTATAACCAGAGTGTTTATGTCTTTTACATGTTTAGTGCTACTTTTTCCTGCCCCAATATGAATTTTTAAGTCCTAAGCATGAGCATTCTACTAAGCAACAATATGATTATCAATAGGTCCCTTGAAACTTTGGTGCAGATTGCTGCCCTTTAGAATACTTGGGGCAGTCAAGACTAGATAGGGGATATATGCTGGAAGGTGGTTATGGTAAGTAATTTAAATCAATCAACTGTGATAATAAAATCCTTATTGGGTTAAGATGTTCTGTATAAGTTTAGAAAACTAATAATAGCAAGAAGGTGGGGAACAAAGTATGATTTCTTTGTCTCTTTTTTGGAAGATCAAGGGAACAACAGACATGAAGTATATAGGTAAGAATGAGTAAGATCTGTAAGTACCTACAGTATATTGCAATGTTGCATGGAATACAAGATTTTTTTAAATATCACATGCCCCATCTCCCTAATATGAGTCAAAGACTTGTGAATGTTGAATTGATTCCACCTTGATTTGTAAAAGACTTTTCCAACAATCACTTTATTATTTCATGAGTTTTGGGGAGTATCAGGTGGGGAGAGGTTTCCCCTTGCAGAAAATCATTTTTATAAAGTGCAAAAAGTCATTTTCCCATTGATTTTTTCCTATTTCCTGTGGCTGCTTTGTGCAAGGGGTAGTCAGCATCAGGACCCCCTGCTTCTTTTCTGCTCCTCACATGCCAGAATCAGTTGCTTTTGTACAGAAGTTTTCCTGGTTGTAAATCTAAACCCAATGCCTTTGTTTTGCATTTCCTCCAACATAAAATTAAGTACTCTTTGGAGAATCAAGCTTTAATAAAAGGATGCTTATTCCTATAATTTCTATGAAGCCATTATTTCTTAAAATGGTGAATATATACATCAAAGTTTCATATGAGTATTTAATTATTGGAAAGGCCTTACATTTTCCTTCCCCCTTAGGAACTAGCAACCTTTTCTATAAGAATAATTAGAACAAAAGAATTAATAAAGCAACCCTTTTTCCTTTGGCTACCTGTTTATTACCAAACATGCAGTCTATAAAATGCTCTACTTTTTATATTCTAGACTTTTTTTGACAAATGTCTGTTTTTCTAGTCCTATGTTCCCAGATACTATTTAATTTTAACTTACTTTTTAATCTGTCATATATAAAGAGGTTCAAATCCACTGTGGAATGAGGATAAAGGAAAAGGAAGGAGAACAGGAAAGAGAAAAAGCCTCCAGATTGTCTTCATAATAGAGTTTGAATGGGTTAGACTAAAAGGAAACCTCCATTACCACTGCCATGATTGACTGTTTATGAAATCCTTCTGCAATGTTAACAAACACATTTCAAGACCAGTCTCATGGGTAGGTATTATTGTAACTGAAGAATTAAAGCTTAATTTACTTGAAACTACAAATCTAAGCTTTATTACAGTTAAAAAATGGTAGTACAGATGGTTGTAATGTTGGATCAAGTTTGATTTCCCAGTTCTACTATTGACGATTTGTGAGACTCAGAGTGTGACACTGAACACATTTTCTCTTCTGTAAAATGAGGCTAAATTAGTGCTTCATGCGTTTCCCTCATCCTCTGCCAAACTGCATGTTCTATACCCAACTCTGGAAGTGTTACTCGGTCAGACCTGACATCTGCCTAGCCTTACCCTTTCCCTGGAGCTGAAGTACCAACTCAAAGTCTCTCCAAATGCAACCAGGAAGCAACACTTTTTCCACTTGCCATTTATCTATGTTCCAGCAAGTAACTCTCCCAGGAGAGCCCTTGCAGAGAAATCACTGCACATCTGAACAACAGGAATGCTCCAACACAGGAATTTGCCTTTGGAACCTCAATGAACAATGAGAAGGGACATGTGTTCCAGTCCAAAGCCTTTTATGGGGCTAAAGCTGGTGAGATGGATTTGGAGCAGGCCCCTGAATTTGGAGAAGAGGATTAATTAATTTTGTGGAAGAAATTTCAAGGCAGCCTAACACTGAGGTGGTGGTATGGCTACTGGTAGGAGTTTTAGTCAGGTTTATGTTGAGAATCAAGAGCAAACAACACACCAGAATGACTTCAAACACTTTGAATTTGACCAGAAAAGAAACTTCAGGAATGATGCAGAGCACAGTTGGAGCAGAGGAGAACTTGTTTGCTAGAATGATTGTCATTAAAAAGTCAAGTACTTTGGAACTGGACAAAAAGAAAATAAGCTGGGAGCAACACAAGAACTAGCAAGACTCCAACCTTTGCAGCTTAAAAATCATACAGGTGAAAGACTTTTTCTTGAGAGAGCCACAAGGCACCATATTTCAGAAAGGCAGTGGCCTACAGAACTTGTTCCTCTTGATTGGGTCCATAGTACTCTACAATCTGGGCACTTGACCCTATAACCAAGAGAAAAGGAAACCTATTTCCTACTTCAGTTGGGGGCAGACCTTTGTGTGATTCATGTGGTGCTGATTTTAGACACATGCAGAATGCAAGAGTTGTAGGTTCAGTAAGGCTTCCACCCAGATTTTAGAAGAAGGCCTGGGAGGCCAGGCAGTGTGATCCTGAGAGGGAAATGTGTGAAGACAAGGGCAGTGGAGACCCCAAAAGAATGAAAAACACAAGTATTTTGACTGTCTGAAGAAAACTGCTAGGAGTGAGGAAAACATTCTCAAGAGGGAAGTTATGAGAACTAAAACCACAGACAGGGACACAGGGAAAACACTAAAGCCCTTTGGAGTTCACATCTTGCCATGGATTGCCCCAATGTGCTGAACATGAAAATACTGAACTTAATGTCCATCTTGTTGGGTTTTGTTTTGATTTGGTCTCACTCCATCTCTATCCTCCTACTTCTACCTTATAGAATAGGAATGTTTATCTTGTCCCATTGTATGCTGCAAGTGTTTAACTTTTTTTTTCATTTGTGCAGGGGCTTGTGGTTAAGAGTTTACCTTAAATCTCAAAAGAGATTTTAAACTTGGACTTTTCAGCAAGGCTGAGCCTGTTAAGACTTTGGAAACTCTCAGAGATAAACTAAATATACTCTTCATAGGGGTTGTGCATGTGTCTTTTAGGGCCCAGGAGTGAAATGCTATGACTTGTACCTAGATATTCCCATAAATCCTCATGTACTTATAGATGGAACTTTTGGGAGGTGACTGGATACAGTGTGTGTGAATATGGATAAAAAGTATGGAATTACTAAATTAGTGCACTGATAGGTTTAGCATAGTTCTGGGTAAGAATACTTGGAAGGGCCACACTGGGTATGGGAGGTACCACTAAGAAGGCTTATAGCCTGGGTGTAATATAAGGTGAAAAGAAGGAAAGCAGGCTCATGGCTTCACTGCCTCCTGCCTGCTCTCCCATGGACTGAAGGACATTTCCACCTATTAAGCTAAAACTTATTAGGAAGTATCCTTATTGCAGAAGTAACTTGAGATGTAAGGTTTTACTGTATTGCACAACAAGAAGCATTGTTGCCTTGTCAGCATCAGTAGACACATCAATATGAGTTTATACCATGGTGACCCATTAATCCCTATAGTTTTGTTCTGATATACACTGCCATTTTGTCTTATTATGGAGCTATCCAAAAGAGGAACACATGCCACCTTTTGAACTGCAGCCTGCCCTAAAAGTTCAGGACAAATGTTCTTAGCAGTAAGCAGGACCAACTCTGCACCAATAGTACAAGTCTTAGCTTCAGTAATGCTCTCAGTGTAGACACATTTGATGAAGTCATGGTCTTCAATAATTGCTTCTCTTCTCAATGTTCCCATAAAAAAATCTCCAAAGGTTTGTATTTTAATACAGGATGCTTGATATCCAAGTGACAAAGCAGTTTTGAAGGCTTCATAGCTTCCTTGGATAGCCAGTTGCCTGGTAGATCTGAGTGCCAGAACTCAAAAATTTTGGCCTCTTCAACATACTGGTTTACTACTGGCCTGCAAGATAGCTTCTTCTGAATATGGTTGATCCAAAGTCCAGGAACTGATATGCTCTCCATGTGCAAAGGTGCAGAGATCAGGCCAACAATGGCCTGCTACCTGAAGCAGGTGGTAGATACTGTCTGAATCAATGGGCCCAATACCAGCTTTGAAGTTCCACTCATGTATAGAGATCTGATCACAACACCCATCTGCTCATTGCAGCAGAGAGCCAAGGTCCACATCTCTGGGACTATATATCTTTGGCACATAACTCCTAGAATGAGCTAAATTGGCAGTCTTCTTTCTGTGGAAAAGGCCAAGGTGGAGACTTTTCATCATAGGAGAGAATGGTAGATATCTCAATAACAGAGCATAAGCAGAGTAAGGCCATGGAACAACTGCACAGACATGAAAGAAACAGTGAAAAGATGCTGGTACACCATGGACCAGGGTACCTCATAGAGCAGCCACATGCTCCCCCTTGCTTTGTGTCCTGGAACATGGGTGTTTCCTGGCTTTTGCTCTTGGGAGATTATCTGCATGGCAGCTGTGAGGGAATCCCTAGGGAAAATCCAGAAATACTTCAGGGAAAATCTCCCTTGGACCAGAAGCAAACTCTGAAGCAAAGGCTGAGGGACAATTGGTTGTGAAGAAGAGGGTAAAATTGAGACAAAAAAGAATGAGTATATTGCACAGTTGGGGTGACAGGGTTCTCCTGGTTTCTTTAGATTAGAAACTGTGACAAAGAATTGTGTGAAGCCCCAAATCCTAATTTATAAACATTGGGGTACATTGTTATTTCAGAATTATGGATAGTCTTGCAAATTGAGTAATATTTTAGCTCCAATTAGGGATACCTTGGGTGAGGTATTGCCAATGAAGATGAATTCTGTGAAATTTCCAGGGTATATTTTGTGCTTAAACTGAAATTTAATTTGAATTTCTGATACTTGAGATAAAAGTTCTAAAACCACTCTCTGTATGATGCTTGCTTTAGATTCCCAGTAGACATTTCAAAAGAATTTAGAATAATGTTACTTTGCTTTATTCCATGTATATATGATTATTTAAATTGGGCATGGGATTGAATTTAATCAAGTACCTTATAGTATTTATTGAGATTAAATGGGTTAATACTTTCAGGCTTTTAGAACAATGTTTGACACATAGCTACGCCACACTCAGGTCAGCCATTGTTATTTCCATATTTTCCTCTTTCAATCTGTTAATGTGGTGAATTACATGCATTAATAGGCTGAATTTGTTCATCAACTTTAATAGATGAATTTTTCATATTAACTTGCATTCAAAAAATTCTTTTGGAGCCAATTTAATTATTTAAATTTTCTTAGGATTTCACTCATATTTTCTAGAAAAAACTCATAACTTGTCACACAATCTCTGTTATTTTATTTCTCTCTGTTTGACTTGTCAAATATTTATCTATCTTATCTAACTTTGTAGGGGGCAAGGGTTAGCTTTTGATTCATTTGTTGGTCAAATCTTATTTTTTATTTGTTCATTGATTTCTTGTTTTTTTCAATTAATTACTGCTGCCATTGGGGGTTTATTTTTTCTGGTTTCACGGTAAGAAATTTTTTCATTTTATTAAATCTAAGTAGTTTGTGATTTATTTTTGTTCTCTGCATAAGTGTTTTTGCCAACATATAAGATATCCTGTAGATAGGGTATCTTTGGTTACTTTTCTTGTTGTTGAGACAAAATACCTGATATCCAAAGTTAAAGGGGAAGAAAAAATCAAAGTTAAAGGGGAGAAGGTTTATTTAGCTCACAGTTTATAGAGATTTCAGTCCATAATTGCCTCGCTTCAAGGCAGGGTGGCAATGTGGCAGAGGGGCAACAGGTCGTGACACTGGAAGACAGCAAAAGCAATGAGGGAAGAGAGTTTAACAGCATTTTCCTGCCTCTTCTATATTGTATCCAGCCTACAGGGACTAGGGCAATGTTTAACTGAGCCAGGAATCACTTACCATCAATCCCAGCACCCTTGATCCCAGCATTGCACTACAAATCAATCACACAGTCTAGGTTCAGCCACTCCGGGGGGGTGGGGGAAAGAAAAAAAGAAAAACTTCTATGACCACATAAGGTTCTTGGGGAGCATCTAGACACAAACCATAACATAGGGATAGGAGGAGAACAATGTCACTTTGCACAGAGGGATCAGATTATCACTACCTGAACCCACTGCTCAAACAGTATTTGTAAAAAAGGATCTATTTGGTATGATGGGCTTCACAATAGTACGTGATACATGTAATACTACTATATAGAACTTCTCCTAAAAATACTCTTGTGCTTGAATCTAGTTAAGTCTCTAATGATTTACAAATATTGTAACTGGAGACCAAGTTAAAGGGCACAAATAAACAAATCCATGAGTCACTTCATGGAACAACTAACCTATGATAAGGTAATTGCATGGAAAAAAAGATGCTAGGTTAGGCTGGGGAAGTTAAACATAGAGTTGTAAGAGCTTAAATGGAAGACAAACCAGGAGCTATTTGTGGTTCTTCTATCTACCGCAGCATCGTAGGGAGATCTTTAGAAATTACCAAAAGGGCAACTTACATGCTCATAACTAATGGGTGCTTTTTCTCATCATTGCTCTTCCTATATCAAAACATATTCATCTTCCAGCTATCTTCAGGGCATAAAATTCTCCTTATTTCCAAGTAAGTCATACTCTCCTTTTAGCCAATTTAGGAAGAAGTGTGGCATCTATCTACTGGACAAACTTAAACAAAGTGCTTCCTCCGTGGCAGGCCCTGTTCTGGTCAAATAAATCCAAGAAATCGAAGATGTCATCAATACCCATCCACAAGGTTAAGTGTCTCCTGAGGTTGCTTCCACTTTCCTTTGTTTCTTTCCAATTCCCTCTCATAGGAGAAAGACTTTCCCAAGCTCCTCTGGCCTTTCCTTGGAAAGGGGAGCAAAGTTTCTCTACAGCATTCCTTTTTTCTTAAGGCTACAGTGACCACTGATCTATTTTGATACAGGGCTTTGTACTTGGCAGAAAACTCAGTTGAGTTCTCTTCAGTCTGAAGAAATGAATCCTCAGAGGAAAAATTTGAAAGACAGAGATCAATGAGCAACCAATGAAAACCAATGTTGAGGGTAAACAGAGGCAGCACTAAGGTTACTATGGCGCAGTGGGAAGGAGTACAAGCCCAGAGCTTTCCCTTAGTTACAAGTGACTTGTGTTGGTGTCCTATATGGTGTGGCTCCAAGTCCAGGACCAGAAAAACACAAATCTTCAGCCAGAGTTTTGCACAACCAGATAAGGCCTTTCCAGAATCAAAACTGGAAAGAACATTGGAATGACACCATGCCTTGCTTTGTTAGCTTGATTTTTGTTCTTGGAAATAGGAACCAGTGGCCAAACATTAAGTGACCTCTCACTGTGACAAGAGAAGGGCAATGTAATAATCACTTCACCTGTCATGATTGTTCAGAATACTTTATGAAAAATGAAATAAAATCGAACTCTCATTGCTTTGAGATAAGATCCTAAAATATGTTTAGGAAAAGACAATAAATCATGCTGAAATTGTATGGCATTATATTTGGGTTGCTGATACAGGATTGGAGAGCTAAGGTTTTCAAACTCTCCCTTCCAATGATTTGCTTCTCTCCAGCACCATCCTATGAATCATCTGAATAGGTATATCATACTAAAAGTAACATGAAAACATGGACTTGTATCAAAGTCATCTTGATGTAGTGGAAATTAAGGTCAGGCAAATGTGGACTATAGCATTTATGTGCAAAAATGCTACTTTTGAGGTTGTCCCAACTTTCTTGCATTTGTTTTGAAAACAACAAGGCTGTGTATGTGAAAGCATGTGGTTTAGTAAATGCTCTCTGCTCTCCTCCCCAAATTTAGTGTGCACACTTAGGCCAGAATGAAATAGAGAAAGTTGTACCAGAGGTGACATTTGTTCCTAAAAGATGTCTGACTTTTTATTGACATTCAGAAGTATCCATGGGTGGGATGAAGGCCAATGTACCATGCTGAATATCTAGAAATTTCATTTGAGTATTTTAATAACTTAAGGGATTCTTTTATTTGGCCTAAACACACACACACACACACACACACAGTCATTTAAAATGATCTCTCAGTCGCATCTATATTTAGGATGATCTCAAGACACATGAAACTAAAAAAGCAAAAACACTTCCTGAGTCACACCATGGTGACTCGTAAAATACATTGGTCCAGTTGATAGAGTAGAAAACAAAGGACATGAGCCAGAACGCATTTTGTGATAACTTTTTATCTTCTCTTTAGAAAAAAAATATGTACAAAAATGCTAGGAAGAGCCAACATGGAAGTGTCAAGGAAAACATTCTGATAGGCAAGGAGCTCCTTCTCTCAAAGGAGGTACACATTAGTTATCACCATGCTAGAACAATGGGATGCAGTTAAAAATCTTAGAACAGTTAGAGTCACAAAGTGAAGCTGCTGCTCTGGGGCTCTATGTTGCAGATACTTTGATACCTTCTCTGTAAAATAATACTGTCCAAACTGTAAAATAGTCATTCTCATATAAAGTCAGTACAATATGATATACAAAACTGTCGAGTTGACAGGGAAGGCTGGTGCTGACTCTTCGTGGACAAGAAAAAAAGGCTCCAGTGTCACATGCCTGCTCCAGGACAAGATTCCAGAGAGATCTTGAGTTTCTTAGGTGGGCAAGAAGAAAGATTCCTACAATCCAAACATCCCCCAATCTAGGATTCTTTGCTAATTTTCAGTGCAAACTAGGTGGTTTCACTATAACTTTTGATGCAAAAGCCTGGCAACAGATCAGAACACAAAGTACTCTGAATATTTCCAGAGTTGATTTTGAGATTTACTATTAACCAACATTGTCCTTCCTGAAACTCAAAAGTTGAACTTTCATTAAAATCCAAAAATTCTGGAGGAGCCAGAAACTGTGGTAATAAAAGTTGAAAGTGAATTGTTATATTAGTTTTATTTGTGTTTATAAAAATGAGAAAAGAAAGTTTGTGTACAAATATCACAAAACAACATCAACCATCGAATAAATGTGGTTCTTCAATGCACACTTGAACAGAAGAAAATTTTGTTGATTTTAAAATTCTGGCATAAATATGTGAAAGCTGACCAAAAAAAAATCAGGGCAAGCTACATCACTTTTTCATACAAAAAATGTACAAAACATTAGCCTCTAACTAGATAAACATAATACTTGTCCTCACAGTTTGACATTGAGTAACTGTGTATTTTGAAATATTGAATTGGAAGATGATAAAAAATAGCTCATGTCCCTTCAGTCATCTCAGGTGACTTCAGTCATGGAGGCCGAGTGATTCTGAAAGGCAAATACAAACAGACCATTTTACATGGGGTGGGTTGAGAGACTCCTGGACACAATTACTCATCCCTGAATATTTCCTTTCCTTTTTGTCTCCTGGAGTTTGAGACCCCCTCTTCACATTCATGCTCTGCCAAGGTTCCTCACATTCCATTACTTGTTCATTTACATTTTACCACAGCAGGATCATTTCTTCATCTAAGATTTTGTCTTTATAATTTTGTTTTATTCCTATTTTCTAATATGAGCATTTAAGGATCCCAGATACAATTCCATCTAAGAATAATTGAAAAAGACACAGAAATTCAATACCCCAAAATAAGTAAGGTTAAGTCTAGGGTATCACCATTTTTGACTTAAGAATTCTTCAGAATCATTTGCAAATATTAATTTTTTCCCTCATCTCTTACTTGTTGAACCTAAATTCTTTGGGTAAGGTTCCAGGCATTGTGTTTTTTGTGCAGTTATCATACCCCAAGTGGAAAGCACAGGGAGAAGATACCATATCCTGCATGAGTTAACAAAATTTCTTCAGTTCTGATGCGATTTCTTTTTTCAGGTGAATGTGGGCATGGGAGTACAAAACAAGAATAGATAAAAGCTGGTCTCTTTAGGATTGCAGTAACTCTTTACAATCGTAAAATAATACATTGGAAATTTGCCGCATTCTTGTTATTTGTGTTTTCTATAATTCTTCAGTCTTGGTACTTGGGAAAGTTTTTAGAAAATGTTCCCTTCTCAATCAACTATACTAAGGGGAATGACAGAAAGCAGATATGCAAGTGTTAATTTGTTTGTTTGTTTTGTTTTGTTTGAGATGGAGTCTCGCCATGTAGCTCAGGCTGGCCCTGAACTGTGTAATCCAGATTGGCCTCAAACTCACGGTGATCTTCCTGCCTCAGGCTCCTGAGTGCAGGAATTTCAAGCTGGCACCACCACCACCATAGGCTCAATAATTTATTTCTTAAAGGAAGGCAGCTCTGTAGCTTTGAGGGCTCTGTGTAGCAAAAGCAGAAAATCTCAGGATGAAGAAAAGGAGGATGTTTGGGTTTCTCCTTACTCAGGATCTTCTCTGTATGGTGCCTCTATTTGTGGGGTGTTTACTAGTGTACGCTCTAAAGAGAAGATCTAGTCTTCTCTCGAATGCCCAGTGATCCTTTTCTGGGAAGATGCTTCTATTAAAATAATTACAATGAAGTACCTTTTAATGGAAACCATGGCTATTGGAAGTGTCCCTAAGGTTCTTATCTAGAAGGTGAAATATAGAGGATACTTATTTTGAAAGACCTGCAGTTCAGATCAAATAGCTTTTATGGCATATTTCCATATTCGAGGATGAGAGTTATAGATTTCATAAAGGAATTTTATTTGAATAAAATCTTTGTGATGGTCCTTAGACCCTGGGCATGTTAATTAAACTTTTAATCTTAATTTCTTCATCCACAGAATAGGATAATAATACTGAGGACAGGATTATCATAGAGATTAAATGATTATGGCTTTTAATAACTGCTAGTTCTCTTTTCTTGACTAACAAATAAAGGGTACAACTTCTTCACTATCCACATGGAAACATTGATTCCATAAGCAGATGCTTGTATACTTGGCATCTTCCTCCAAAGATGAGCCTTTAATCTACCTTGAGCTCTTCCAAACTTCTTAGTACTTCACTTTTTAATGTAAGGAGATCTCCCACCTTCCCATAATCATGTGTGTTCTGTATATTTCTTGGCCTGGCTAACTATGAACAGTCCCGAGGGAGCCAGAAAGAAACCTCAGAAGAGCCTTAGCAGAGGGCAATGCCTGAGCAGAATCGGGAAGAATGATTAGGGGCAAAGTATTCAGGGGACAGCATTTAGGACACATGATGAATAAGCTTATGGAAATCAGTAAGTATTTTTTGTCCTTTTAAAATTCACCTGTCTTCATTTACTTCATCTGAAAAATAGTGGATATTTTGATCTCTGGGCACAGGAAACTAATATTAGACAGTAAAGAAAAGTTAGAATGATCACATTTCACCATTTTATTGCAAGGTAATGTTATTTACTAAATCGTCATTAACTTTTACCAACAAAGTGTAAAAAAAGTTTTGCAGGATGCTAAGTCAAATTCTGCTGTGCAAAATGATCACTTTTAATTCAGGACAAGGGAAAACAAGCAAGAAAACAAACAAAAGTACTTGGCATTATGTTTAATAGTAAGTAACTTTATTGTTTTTTGCTGTGGCTCCTTAATAAAATGATTAGCATAGCTTATATCAGAGAGATGCCTAGTGATGAATCTTTAAATAATGAAAATGTTTCATACTGCCCTGAAATACGAGGATTTACTTTAGCTTTTTTGGTTTTTTGTATTGTTTTGCACCATGTATAAAAAGAGCTTAGTTATAAGATATTAAATATAAACAAGATTTCAAGATAATCAGAATATTATAAAAAATGAATACTTAATAGAATCCCACATACTGAAAAAAGCAGCAGTCTAACTAAAATAGTGTTTGATTATCAGTGGTTTCCTCTTTATTTAAAGGAAGTCACTCATCCCAGCTTTCCTACTTCATAGCCATGTGGGCTCAGGTAGGTAATTTAATGATGCTGAGTTTATAGCTTTTTTATTTTTAATCTGTGAAATGGGAATTATCTATTAAGTATGGTTCTTGTTGAACTAAGTATATGTTTGTAAAGTGCTTAGCAACTGTCTACAAGCAAAAGTAAGTGATGCATTTTATCTTTCTAGGGTTTCAACTACTGGATCCTCTCTGTGGTCTTCCTTCTTAGATTTTTTTTCTTAAATTTAAACTCACACAGCACTTAAGGCACCAGATCACAAATATATGAAAAAAATTGTGTGTGTATCGAACACATAGAGAACTTCTTTCTTGGTGATTGTTCCCTAAGTCATATAGCAATGATTTGTGTTTACACTGCCTTGGGCATCCTAAGGACTCTAGATATGACATAGAATAATATATGTGAGTGTGTGCAGAGGTTATGCCCAAATACTACACTCTTTTATGTAAGTGTCTTGAGCAAACTTGAATCTTGGTGTTTTCTGTAGTTCCTGGAACTCATCTCCTATGGATACCAAGGAACAACTGTGCTGTGCAAGGAATAATTAATTACTAATTTAAATTGGCTTTCCATGTTAATAGTCCAAATCTCATGAATGTGAAGTACACTAAGTTCAAAGTACTCTAAAGCTTCTTGGGTTTAAGCTACACATGTGGTAGTTTTCTTTTATTTCTACCATCTAAAAACTTTCTCTATAAATTATTAACCACTTTTCATTATCTTCTACCAGAATCATAACCGAATTAGTTCTTTATCAGCTACTCTTTACTAAAAAGTTCTTGAGGATTTATGACTACCAAGCCAAGATTGAATTCAAGACTTCTTGACAGAGGGGGTAAGGCTTTGTTTTTTGAGAGCACTTACAGTGAATGGATCAGATTCTTATTGATGCTGAAGGATTCAGTGGTGTCCTGCCTCTAGTGTAGAAAAGAACTGGTTGACTTACAAAGCCTGTGGGTCTAGTTTGTTAAAACCACTTTTAACATACCTGTGCACTTAGGGTTTCCAGAGGGCTTTCTATCCTTGGGAAAGCCATTAGAGGTACTCCGCGGGAATCCTCAGATTTGGGTTTGGAAGGAGATCCTTGGGTTCCTTTAAAGTTATGAACTACACACATTCCCTGCAGGATAAGGGGGAAAAAGATTGGGGTCAGACTACAGTCATCAGGGTCTGACCATCTCTGACTGTGGCAAGGACTTTCCCCCGGAATATCATCACCATGGAGACATTTCTCTTCGAATGGGTGGGTGGGTAGGAATGGGGGAAGATTTGAAGTATCTGCTGAGCACATTTTAAACACTGATGAAGAATTCCTTTGTTCACTAGATAGCCCCAGGCAATCATTCCACCCTATTAAGCCTGTTTCCTCAGCTGTAAAATGGGAATAGAAATATCTGCCTAATAGAGTTGGAGCAAGCAAAGATGATGAATATAAATCACCACTGAAGAGCAGTGAATATTTATTGGGGACCACTTAGGGCTCTGGCACTGTCTTGAGAGTTTCACTTCATCTTACTTAAGCCACCCAACAATTTTCTACAGAAGATACTCTTTATATCCTGCGTAGAGAAACGAAGTTCGATGGCATCCAAAGTCACACAAAGATACACTCCAGAGCCCCTCAATCATACCACCATACTGTTTTGCTACTGAATAAGTGATAAATATATAGCCACGACTCAGTCAGTGTTGGTTGACCCTTAACTTCTACATGAAATGATGATCTTCAGAATTTGTGACTATTATTTGCATGTTTTAAATAACTCACATGTGCTACTTTTATTTCTACCATCTAAAAACTTTCTGTATGAATTATTAACCACTTTTCATTATTTTCTACCAGAATCATAACCTACTTGGGTTTTTTTTTTATTATCTATTCTGTTCTTTTTTGTTCATGGACTCTATACCTGACTCTATTTTTCATTTTTACATCTAGAGTTTTTGAATCATTCTTATTCTTTGAGCCAGGTAGAACATCTACATAGATGCTGTTTATCTAGATCACTTTTTTCTTACTCTACAGAAGTTTAAACTTTTTCCATTTAGGAAATGGGTAAAAGCACAGATATAGGGACCCTGGAGTTGAGACACTCAGATCTGATTCATGGCTTGTTGTTTAGGTGGCTATTGGGTGACTCACTCACTTTGAGACTCACTTTCTTTATCTCTAAAATGAGGATTGAGGATAAAATATTGCTAAGTTTGCCCTACAAACACATACTTTGATGTATATTAAATGTAAAGTATGTAATAATTGCCCCGAAAATAATTACCTCTCCTCTTTCCTCTACTTTTTATGGGAAACAAACATGTAACACAACACTGAACACATGCAGCCAATATGCTGCCATTCTTAGTTTTATTCTCTTCTCTCTTTCTATCTGTTCTCCAAATCTCTGTTGTGGAAATACCTCCATTCTCCTCTCTCTCTCTTTTGCCAGCTCAGTGTGTATATCTCTGAGGTATGTACATAGGCATACATGCATGCAGGCAGACTAGTCTTTATCATGGCAAAGCAATTCAATAACAGACACGGATCTTAAGTAAAGTTCATGTGCGGAAAACAAATTTTGCATCATTTGGGAAATCACTTCAAAGCAATAACAGACCAAATAATAACTGAGTGCTAAAGAACAGGGCTGCAATTACTGAGAAAAAACAAGTTCAGTGTTACAACAGAATTTGTATGTGAGGCTCCAACAAACACAAAGGTTTTTGCAGTTATCCTCTCAGAGAGACTTCATAAAATTCCTCGGGACTCTCAGAACTCCCTTTATTTGCAACTAGTGATGGCTGGCTTTAGGACTGGTGGACATCAAGATTTGGGGGCTTTTATTTGGAGCCTAAATCTTCATTTGTTTACCACTTAACTCTCTTTGAAGTCTCCTGTATTTTTCCTCTCTTTTAGGAAAGCTTTCCTAAAAAAATATCTTTTATGAGATATCAACATTTTAGGATCAGTTCAGCATCACTTTTCCTGTAACATCGTCCAGAGAATTTGCATTTCAATGTCTCATCTTTCACTAGAAAAAAAAAGAATATTTTCAAAGTAACATTGAATTACAATAGAGTTTCCCAATCAGTGTGCTGAATGAATGTGTATTTTCTGTGTGCATCATAGCAGGCAAAGAAATTGGGAAATAGAGCAAGAGACAGACATGTAAGGTGGGGAGGGCAGAGCGGAGGTAAAGAAAATTGTGTGCAGCAGCCTCCCCAAGTGCTAGGATTACTGGCATGTGCCACCATGCCTGGCTCATAGTAGGTGAATTCTTTTCTTTCTTCTTCTTCTTCTTCTTCTTCCTCTTCTTCTTCTTCATTTTGTACTAGGGATTGAACTCATGACCTTGCACTTGACAGACAGGGGCTTATGCCACTGAGCTAAATTCCTAGCAGTTCCTTTCTGACTATCAATAGGGGATTTATTTCTTGCAGAATATTTGAGCTTTTAAATTTTGAGACTTAACTGTAAATCCTTCAGGAGAGCTATTTTAAATTTTTGAAGGAAAAATTAAAAAAAACCTCACACTCGGTGGTATTTTATGTAATGGAATACTGCACTGTAGTAATAACATTATTAATACACTATACAACATGAATGAATGTCAAAATAATTGTGCTACATGAAAGAGACCAGAAGAATAACAAATATTATGTGATTTCATTGATGTGAGACCCTAAAAATGCAAACTAATATGGAATGATGGAAGATTAGTAGTTCTCTTGGGTGAGGTGAAAGAAAGGGGGAGAGATTTTGCTGTATCTGCAGATCCAGATTTATCAAATTGGACACTCACGTTCCATGCGTGTATGCCCGCCATACCTCAATAAAACTGTGAAAAAAGGAAAAACCAAACCAACACAATATAAATTCTTTCTTTCCAGTCCAACTCAGATTAAAGCGTTTTATAGGTAAACAAATGTCCAGACCCTATCTATTTGAAAAACTAAAACACTGCCAGAAATGGAGACTTCTGGAGAAAACTGAGTTAACCAAGGGTGCTCACATTAATTTTTGGTGGAATAAGATGCTCAAGAGGTATGACAGGTGACAGGTCTACAAGAGTTGTCGTGATCATATTTCTCAGCAGGATGGGTACACCGTGATGGCTCTTGGGCTAGATCTGAGCTTTTCAGGATGCTAGGGGAGAAGGTGCCTGCTTCTACCAGTGCTCTTTCTTTCCCTAAGAAGACCTAGGATAAACACTGAGAGAAGGCTGGGTTTGAATACACGTCACATTACCAGTCCCAGTTGTTAGCTCAGTGTCGAAGGGAGAGTTGAAGGGAGTGGAGAAAGATAAGCTTGTTGGAGCAGTCTGCTCCCCGACTCCCACAAAGGACGTGGCCAACCATATTTCTCCAAAATAACTCTTGCAGCGAAAGAATGTATTGTATATAGAGAAGGAGAATTTCAACTCAAAAGGACGGGACAAAGCTCACCATAACCTTAGGTATCCTCTTAGAAGATGTAAGAAGAAACAAGGTAGAACGAAAGAAGCTGACCTACCAGAAATAAAGCCACCGCAGTGCCCAGGATGAACCCTGCTATCACATCCGAACAGTGGTTCCGGTACTCAGAGACCCGGTTGAGACCCGTCAGGAAGGCTGTGCAGAGGATACCCAAGCACAGCACCGGTTTGGCTAATCGACTGCTCTTTGTCTTGATTGTGCTTGTGATGTACATCTGGAGGGAGAGAAGACCCGAAGAGTGACCACAGGACCTCGTCACACTGGCGAGGGCACAGGCATGCACTTGAGCAGGGACTGTGCCAAAGCATGCATATCAGTGACTTTGCTGAACAGATAGATCCACCAACCCACGCAGTCAGAGGTTTAGATAGAAAACTAGTGCGCAGTGGCAGTGAACAGGTGTACAATAATTCGTCTTTTCTAGTGGGCGTGTGACTAGAAATTACAGTGATTAGCATAGGGAAGACTGTACCATGATTGCATACACAACATGCAATTTTTATGCAAGAAATCAGGAAATTATTTGGAGGTATTAAGGAAACCCAGATAAGCATTTATTTATCGAATAAATCTGGGGAGATGAATTCTGTGGCAAAGAAGACCAGGTGCACCCAAAATTACACCTTTTACCTTTTTGGCCTCTCATAGTCCTACTTGCTTCTCCACACTTTCAGGCAATAGCATAAAAGCGCGAACGGACTAGCTGATAAAAGGAATTAAAACTGCCAAACCACTGTAAGGCAGACGGGTCTCAGCTGTGCTGAGCAGATTCCTGCCTGTATTGGATTGTTGTGATCAGTCCCATCTTTTCATTTGTTCCAAGAGTGTTTCAAAATAGTAAACGTATTCACGTGTGCCACCACGTACAAAAGAACAATGGATGACATTGACTTTTAAGTTTCATAGGCTCAGTTGACAAATGTGTCCCTCGTGGCTTAGTTTGGAAGACGTGCTTGTTTCAAATGAAGCCATCACCGACAATAGTTACAAAGCACCACTAGAGGGCATTATTAACCCATCAGTTCTTAACTGTGATGCATTTAGTAACTGAAAAGTATTAGTAGGCTGATACTTAAACTATATCACATAATGTGTTTGCCCTAAACATAACATATAAGTCTCATTATTCTATATAATTAGTACCTTAAAAAACAGTTACATCAAAGTAACATAAATTGAGTCAGGTATGGCAGTACACATTTGAACCCTTTGAGCGCTCTGGGAGACTAAAGCAGAGCTGCAAACTTGAAAACAGCTTGGGCAACTTAACAGGACTCTGTCTCAAAACTTTAAAAACATTTTTTAAGGGCTGTGTATGTAGCTCACTGTGAAGGTTCCAGGTTGAATCCTTAATACCAATACACAAAAATTACGTAAGTTACGGCACATTATTTCAATACTCTGGACTGTACGGGAAATATTTCTTAAAATTTTTACTATGTGTAATTTCTTCTTTACTATTACTATATATTTTCTAATTATATCTTTTATAAATCTTTCCTACAAGAAGACCATGGGTTTATGGTTAGTATTCTTTACAGTATTACCCACTACCTAGGAAATATTTTTCACATTTTTTATTAGTTTATTTCTTTTTCAGTTGACAACAATTATACATATTTATCAGGTAAAATGGGATACTTGATATAGGTACACACTGTGTAATGATCAAATCAGAATAGTCAGCATATACTTCACTGTGTAATTTCTAAAACCACTTAACACGTAACAAGGCTCAGAAAATGTTTGTACAATGGGAATCTTATATTAGGGTTTATCTGATTAAAGTCTGCTTGTGGGGCATGATTTGAATTGGGTTAAATTATAGTTGAATCCTTGATAATATGTACTTTAGCAGCATCTATTCTATGTGTGCTAACAGTATTTGTTTCCTTCTGCCCTACTGAGGTTTACATCTCACTGGATAATGAGGCAGTGATTTATTTTAAGTAACAGGTTTATTTTTATAATAACGTTCTCTACATTAATTTCATACAGCAATGTGATAAAAATACAAAATGAGGCAAAAAAGTAATTGCTTCATACATACTAGGTTCTAGATAGGACAAACTGATAGTCTGAAAACGGGAAACTATGTTGTGGGCCTCACATGGCTTTCTTTACTTAAAAAATCTTTGGCATAGAATTTTCTTTCTTGGTAAAAAGCAAAGACGTCTAATCAACAGAGAATTCATCTGTTGTGTAATCTGAGACATTTGCACAATCTGTGTTCATGTTTCTTTAGTGTGAGAGCAGCTGAAATCACACAGCCCAGGGGAAATGATAGGAACCTGCCCACCCTGCTGGCCCTGAAGGAAGAACGGCTAGTTCAACAGCAATCTTTCCTCCACTGTTCCCTGAGAATCATTAGACCAGCCATATCCTGAACATAAGATAAACTGAAAGAAAGGGATCTTTCTGACTAACAGTCTTTCCTTCATTCCTACGTATCTGTATTATCCTTCTGTGAATTAATGCTATCAGCGTGTGTGTCTGAGAAGAACCCTGACTTCTGTGTTCTGGATCCAAAGGAAAAACAGGCCAGAGAAAGGTGAAATGGTTTCTAGAAGGAATGCAATTAAAATGTAAGAAGGCACCGTTGCTTCTTCTTGGATGAGAGCAAAATAATGCAATGATCACATTGTACTCCAATGGGACAATTAAAGGCGCTATGACCTGATGAGCTGTGAGATGTGAACTTTGGGGTGCTGGGGTTCTTCTAGGACCACCATCTCTCCTAGCAAAATGAAAGAAAGAGTATCAAAGGAAGCAAAGGAGAGCTGTCTTGTTTACTATCCCGGGTCTGCACTCTGCTGCGGGGATACTCGTTTACATAAGGCCACACCTGAATTCCCGTGGGCTGCTATGGAACAAACCGAAGCACTGGCAGAGAGAACTGCAAACCTGGTGCCAGGATCCCGCGTCCCAACTCTGATTATTCTTAGCTACTCTCTGAGCTCCATTTTCTACAGCTGTAAAAGGGGAACACATAACTCGGGAATTACAAACATTTCTTTCCAGAACTAATACCCTTTGGCAGTTCACTGTATTACACTGGGAAGCTGGCAGTGGGGTCAGGGTGGGGTCTATTACATCAATAGCATTACCTGACATAGGAGAAGCATGATGCACATGAGTGAGAGCAATCGGAGAGTGTGGGTGAGAGAGACACATCCCGGCAGAATCTCATCTTGAGGGAGACAGTAAAACACACACTCACCGTCGCATATAACGCAGAGTAAACACTCAGCGCAGCATGTTTCGAGGGAAAGGATCTCCGAGCCTTTTCTATAACTTCCAGATCCCCAGTACAAATGTTCCCATTGTTTACAAATTGGTGGTGTGCCTGGCAGTCTGTACTGGTGTAGTTCGGCTTGCACACTGTCAGGAAGTACGGCGTGAGGTGCCCAGTGACCACTTGTCCGGCATTTACAAAAATGTCAGTAGCAAAAAGTCCAAATGCAAACACCCCTAGGAGGAGATGGAAAAGAATTAAGAATATCAACGTGCACCATTGGTTGGTTTCGTGACAGAGAACAAAGCAGGAAGGGTCTATCACAACTTACCAAAAGAATTGTAAGGCTCTCCAGAGTCAATGTTCCCCGTCTTTTATCTTTTTGGGGAGTGGAGCCCGCTTCCCAAATCACCATTTCTCTCAGACTGAGGCAGACAATCTGCTGTTAGCATTTATTGTTTTGTATAAGTAATTTAAAAGCAGCATAGACTAAAGGAAAGAATTCGAAGTTTGGAGTCTCAGAGACCTGGGCTTCAGACCCATTTTTGGTGACTGTTACAATTTAGATCTAAAGTGTCTTCCCAAAGAAATTGATTAGACTTCCAAACTGTGTTTGGAGACTTATTAGATCACGAGGGTGCTATATTCATCGATGGATTCATTCACTGATAGGATTAGTAGCCGAATATGCCGTTATTAAATGACATTTGATCAGACACCGTGGGTCACTAGGGACATGACCTGAAAGAGCGTGTTCTTGTTTTTGGTTCCTTTCTTCACTCTCTAATTTCTTGCCTGCTGTGAATTAATCAGCTTTGCTCTGCTGTGTCCCTCTGCCATACTATTTCTGCTATGCAGTCAACCAGCAATGGACAGAATGAGCCAAAATTGACCTGTTTTCCTTTAAGATGTGAGTGTTGTGCATTCCGTTCCGGTGACAGGGAAGCTGACCAATACAGAAAGTTAGTACCAGAACTGTAACTGTTGCTTCAACTATACCTGACCATGTGGTTAATAAGCTTTTGGATTGGTTTATGTGGGGTAAGGTTGAGAAAGAGTTGGGTATTTTGGTTAGAAAAGCCTCCAAAAGCTCTAAGTAGAGATTTATGGGACATTCTGCTCAGAGCTGTGCAGGCCAGAATGCTGATAAGAATGGAGACAGGAAGAGTCAGCTCATGAGTTTTCAGGTGGGAATGAGGACTCTGTTGGGAATTAGACTAGAGGCTATGTGTGCTACTTCTGATAAGGAATTTGTGTATGTTTTGTCTACATACTAACTTTGCATGAGGCTGAATTTAAAGGTAGTGGACTAAACTGATGGAGGGAATTTTGAGGCAGCTCAATATTCAGGCTGTGGCCTGAGTATTGCTGCCTGCTCTTAGCCAGACCTGTAGGGAGAATCGGGGAAAAAACAGAGCTGAATACTTTGAAAAATTTGCACCCTGGCCAGAAAAAAAGCACATACAAAATCAGAGCCAAGATGAATGAAGAGAACTGGTTACTAAAAATGTTATCATTAAACAGAAGCCAGGTTCAGGGCAATAGGACAGATGGATTGAAGGCTCCTGAGGAATTAGCTATACTCAACCATTCATGGACTTAAGGGCGTAAAAAAGTAAATGCCTTAAAAAATGCTGCTTTCAAAAGAGAGCTCCAGGATACCTAGCATATTCAGAGCCAAAGATTTCCCATCTAGGGAAATCTGTTCCCAGATTCAGCCATCCTCTCAGAGACTACCGCAGCCATGCTTCAAGGGGGCCTGTCTACTGCTTGAGCTTGCTCAGCAGATTTTAGCATTAAACACATGATTGAGGCATGCAGAAAGCAAGAGTTGTAGAGTCATGGAGGCTTTCGCCCAGATTTCAAAAGGCCTGGGACACCAAACAATGTGTCCCTGAGAGGGCAGCAGTGAAAGTGATGCCAAAGGTACAGCACAGACCTCCAAGTTCCTTCTGAAACCTGCTGACCAGGTTCCTCACTCCTCAGGCATTTAGGAGGTATCTCTCTTCCTCAACATGGCCCCTCTCCATATCGTTTTGAATTCTGCTGCCACTGTCACATCTCCTACTCTGATTGTGACTCTTTTGAGTCTTATCCCACTTCTCATAGTACTAGGGACTGAACTCAGGGACTTTATGCCCTTTTTAAATTTTGAGACAGGGACTCATTAAATGCATGAGATGGGCTCAAGCTTTTGATTCTTCTATTGCCTCCCAGAGTTCTGGGGTTAGAGACATGTGCTGCAATTCCTGGCTTGCTGTCTCTTTTAAGAACTGTTTTGATTCTATTTGGTCCATTTGGATAATCCAAAGTAATCGCTTCATCTCAAGATCTTTTGTTTCATCACAACTGCAAATTTTCTTTTGCCATGTAAGGTAACGTATTCATAGGGACATGGCCACATTTGGGTGACATAGCCATTATACTACTTTGCTGTTTGGCTGAGAACCCTGCAGGTAGGCTATCCTTGCTAGATTTTATCTGTTCTTTGATAAATTCCAGTGACAGCTTCAACAAGCTTGAATATGAATAAACAAGATTGTCTTTTAAATTTAAACTTATTTTAACTTATACGTAAAAGCATAAATCTGACATGAACCCTGTTATCTTCAACCACCAGATCAATTATCTCCGGCTTTGAAGCTCCTCATCACGCAAATTTCTAGGTGACATCATTATTTCTACTACATTCGTGGCAGTTTGAATATCTAACAAAATTCTTCATGAGCAGCTTTGTTGTGAGTTGTTCCAAAGTCCATTCATTAGATCTATAGCTTATTTGTTAAATGTGTTGAGAGATGCTGTATAAAATCAAAGTATTACGAGTCACTTGCTGGGATGAAGAGCACTTTTCAGCTGCAACTGAGAAGACACCGTGATGTGTGGCAGACAGAATGAACATCAAGGGTCGGGCTCTCCTTTCAATTACACTCTGGCTCAAGTTTGGCTCCTCTATTCAAGTTTCTGAATCTGCAAATTGTGCTGATTTTAGCCTCCCAAAGTTAATCTACTATAGCAGAAGTGAAGCCAGATTTGACTGAAATCTTCATTTGGGTTTCATTTTGATCTGTATCGATCGCTATAATTTTCCTTTCTGTGGCTTTGCTGGAACATGCTCTATCATGATAAGAATGGGCTCTTTTAATAGCTTCAGTCGGCTCACACTCATATGGTCTGACCTCTGGGAGCGGCATCCATTGATCATTCACGGCAGTTTTCACCCCCAGGTTCCAGAAGTCTGAATGGTTGGAAATTTTTTACATCTTCAAGAAAGATTCTCAAAGACCAGGTCCATGGTTTTCCCAAGGAGCAATAAGTCTGTCTAGACATACTTTTCCAGGAAACTAGGATAATTTATGATTTGAAAAAGAAAAAGTGACAGCGTTTTCCTCTGGCATTTTATTTGTGGCTCCAATTAGGGAAGGTTTGTTCTTTCGGAGAGAGGATTTCCGGGCTCCTGGGATCAGTGTCTGAAGCGCTATTGTCTGAAGTGGTTGTGGTCACAGTGAGTCTGTGACTGTCAGCTCTGCATTTAGCTGTGTGTTGTATAATTGCCAAAAGTTGCTTCCTCCTCTTTTCTTTGCCTCTTTTGGAGTAAGTCTGTTTCTTCATCAGGATCACACACTCACTTTCCTAACATTTCACTCTGGTGCATTTGACCTGGCTCCTGAAGGGCACTGCGTCAGCCTGAGAGGTGTCCCCTTGTCCCTGTCACCGTTCGGCAGCATGCACAGTAACAAAGGATGGTAGAACCTGAGGTGATGATCTACAGACAGCGTCAGATCACACAAGACTGTTCTAAAACCCGCAAGCTCTACCTGTCCTACTTAACCTTGAACTCCTTGTTTGTGTTTTTACAACTTCAAAAGCTGAAACAGCTGCTTTTGTCCTTAGAGTCTGAAGCAACTTTTATGGTTTTCTGTATTACAAGGTATAGTCTGAAGGAAATACTTTTAACATAGTGAGGTATCCTTGTGTGATGTCTGAGATTCTTCAAATGGGATCATAATCTTGAATTTTAACCCAGTTTTCATTTCTGTAACTGCTCCGGCTTCCAACACACATACACTTTAGTAGCTGGTTTTATTTGTCTTAAAGTTCTGTTTCATCAATAGTGTTTGCTTCAGGGAAGGTGATTATATTTCAGAATGGATCTTTGCATTTACAGCAGACACAAAATCTAACAGCAAAGCAGTTTTGTTTTGCTAGACCCATGTGCTTGAGACCTTTATTATTTGTTTGCTCTGAACTCTGAAACTGCCATAGCGTGTAAGATGAGAAAAATGAGTTTCTCAGATCAACTATAGAGCAAGGGAGAATGCATATGTAAATTAGGGTGTTACGCAGGGAGGGAAATTTGGCAGGGTTTATATGAAAGAACGAAGGAATGCTGAATGCTCCCTGCTCCATGCTGCTATCAAGTCTCAGGGGCTAGGAGATAGAAATTTCTAGAACAATACTTCTCAAGATACAGCTCAGGAACCCTGCAAACTTTTTCAAGAATTTCACATCCAGCGTGGCACCAGAATGGCTGCATTAGCAGTGGCCAACGGAGAGTACATGGGTTAAGAGGACTGCAATTAGGGCAAAGAGATTGGCACCTGCTTGTGACGCCTATAGTCCCTGTCATATGACATGGACCACCTAAGGAAGCTAGAACCAACCTCTTTTTTTGTGGCCAACAAGAACTTTCACACTGAGCAAGCCAAGGTTAAAGAAAGAGGAAGACGAACGTGTTGAAAGTCCTTCATTTTGTTCTCAGGGCTTTACCTAGATCCCATCTGATTTCAGATGGGCATCTGATGACAAGTTAGAATCTCTACTCACTAGTAGTTTAGGAAAAGGAGTGAAACTTTCTGACCTGGCTCTTGCTATGGGACCAGGATCAGTGCAAAGCTCCCATTCTTTTACTCTAAGAATGTAGTAGAAATAATGACATCACCTAGAAATTTGCATGATGAGGATCTTCAAAGCCAGAGAGAATTGACCTGGTGGTTAAAGATAACGGAGCTCATATCAGGATGCCTACAGACCTGATCAAGGATTCCCGCCTTCTGCACATAGGCATTTGTCAAGAAGCCCAGACCCAGGGGACAGAGTTACCCGCAAGGCCAGTAAAAATGAGGATTCCTTTCTACTCCAAAAGAACCTGTGACCTTAGATGGTGTCTCCAAAATGAAAACTAAGTGTGTTATAAATATGTAATTCTCCAGTTAAAACTGCACCTTACTGACAGCCTCAAATGGGTCATCTCCCAAATGTCCACTAAAATACACATGATGACAGTGAAAACAGAAATTTGAAAATATCACGCAATCCTCAGAGCTGGGTGTGATAGCAGGCCTGAGGAAAAATCAGTGTGTTTACTAGCAGTAACCTACTTACGGAGGAGGTTCCATCCCTCCCTTCTTCTCTCTCTCTTTTTTGTGTTCTGTCTTTGTCTCTGTCTCCTCTCCTCTTCCTCCTTCATCTGTCTTTCTCTGTCTCTGTGTCTGTTTCCCTGTATCTTTGTGTCTGTCTCCACCTCTCTGTCTCTCTCTGTGTCCCTCTCTCTGTCTCTGTGTTCCTGTCTCTGCCTCTGCCTATGTCTATCTGTGTCTATCTGTCTGTCTCCCTTACCTTATATACAACCTCATTTTCTTCTCAGAGATAAAGACCACAGGAGAAAATCTAGAGAGAAATTTCTATTCTCTGTTGTCGGGACCCTGATTCAGAGATCCAGGATTTAGACTGCTCATAAAATAGAGCTGTTCTCTATCAGATAAGTTCTGCTCTTTGACTTTGCCCATGGACTGTCTCCTCTTACCCAGCCTTATAAATGTATTTAGAAACACACTTCAGGGTAGCAGGTGGCAGGAAGCAGCAGGGACTTGGTTAATGACATCTTGCATCTGAAAAGACAAACTTACATCCATCTTTATGGACCACTAGAGAAGCAAGTAAAAGGATAAAGGGGACACTGTTCACTGGGGCCAAGCAGAAGCCTGCTAAGCAGGGGCTGAGCCCAGGGTTCAGCACAACAACCTGTTCACAGGCAGCAGCTCTGAAGAGAAGCTGAGAACAAGACCTTCTCCATCTTGTTCCACTAAGAGTGAACAAGGCAAAATAAACAACCTCATATCACATGAGTTCTTGGGAAAAAAATGTTTCTACTCGAGGACAGCATTGTACCATTATGTTTATCTTTTATACTCCTTGTTTAGCAGAATTTCACATTTGCATGACAATCCAGCAATGTCCAGTTCTCCAAAGAGTTTCTCAAACTATAAATTTTGTAAGTGCAGGGAACACATTTCTTTTTACATCAAACATGGCACATAGTAAAAATACCCATCATCTGGTTTGGTACATAGTAAATGTTTAACAGATGATTCTGGTATCAATTAATACATTGTTAAAGAAATTTTGGAGAAGATTGACAAAAAAAGGATAAATGAGCCCTTGAACATGTTCCTATTTTCTAAATCACGCTAGTATCTCATGTTCTTGATTCCATAGAAAATAGGATGACATCAAACTATCTAATATGTAAGTTTAGTGATCATGTCTGTTTCTTATAAGCTTCACAAAATCCAGCTTAATGTTGCACACTTGGAAAACAAGAACACTCAAAAATTGGGACTTTAGAAGTGTCTTATGAATTGGAAAACTTGTAAATTGTAAGTTACAAATAAAAGCATTCTTTATTATCATTGCAACAAGAAAAAGAAAGTTTAAGTTGGAGTATGAAGATCCATGATAGCACAGGAAAGATTTCTTACTGGGGATAATTGTGAAGCACAAATCTGGAAGTGTCGAAGGGCACTGTTTTACTTAGGCATGTGCATCCTAGAAGGAAACGTCTCCATTTCTGATTCTGAGACGCCACAATGGTTGTCAGTTTAGATTTTCATGCACGAGCACAGGAGAGCATAGCTCCTATACATTAGTATGCAGAGAACTAATATATGGAGCTTTATTTATTTTTAATTTTTGTGATGCTATGGGCTTCATGCTAATGTATGGAATTTTAAAAAGAAAAAATACATAAAAGTGATATGAGTTGTCAGTAGTACCTACATGAAAAGGGAAGGGGCAGATGTTCCCACCCTAGAGGTCTTGACTGCTCACCGGGCAGCTGTCTGAGCTGCATGTGGCTCATGCCACCCCTACCTGCCCACTTCTTCCTCATCATGGGTTCATGCTCAACATCTTGCCAATGGTGGCTACAAGATGTATGCAAGTGATGTAGTGAAAGGCAATTAGATAGTTATTTTGTGATATTGAAAATGCTTGAATATTTTCTCATTTTCAAAAATTAATACAATGTAGTTCAACGGTAGAGCATATGACTGACAAGGATAAGACCTTAGGTTTGATCCCTAGCACACAAAAAAGAAAAGGAAGAGGAAGAAGGAAAAAAGAAAGAATTAAAAAATGAAAGAAAAAGGAAGGAAAGAAGAAAGAAGAAAGGAAAGAGAGATACAAAGGAGGAAAGAAAGAAAAAGGAAAAGGCGGGAAAGAAAAAGTCAGGCAGCTTTGTGACTCTTCCTACGATAGCTTCTCTATCATGATGTGACAAAAGACAGCTATTCTCAAATGAATTTTTCCCTTTGGGACAGAACATCGTTGGGAAATAATGATACAATATACACAAATATACATGAGCAAATATATAAATTTGCTAATGCCATTTTCAATAATGGAAAGGGAACTGCTAAGAAATGCTTGTGTTTGGGTTCATCAAACTACATTCTGATTCAAACACCAGCTCTTCATTCTGGATTGCATTTTCCATGAAATCACTGTTATAAATGGAACACAGCATATGAAGGAATCAATATAGTTCCTTTTTGTTTTTTCTTTTGCTACATCAACAATCCCATCGGAAAATCTTAGTGGAGAAATCATTTAGCTCTTGCCAATGTGGCTGTGTGTGTGTGTGTGTGTGTTGTTTTGTTTTGTTTGTTTATTTTTTGAAACATGGTCTTGCTATGAAGCCAAGCTGGCCTTGAGCTCTTGGTGTCCACTTGCTTCAGCCTCCCTCCTGAGTGTTGGGATTACAGGTTTGCACCACTGTGCCTGGATTTTGATAGGTACTCTAAGAGCTTCGCATTATTAATTCACTTAATCCTCACTGCAACTCCAAGAGGTTGAACAGATGAAGAAGCTGAGACATGCAGAGGTCAACTAATTTGGATCAAATCACACAGTGGGTAAGTAGAAGCCTTTGGCTTAAAAACTAAATCGTGTGGACTCAAGAGTCCACGCTCTCAATCATAAACACCTAAGTTTATTATTTATGTATGTAACAAAACATTTGAATATATGAATAGGTATATTAAGAAGGCTCTTTGGCTCTGAACGCTTGGTAGCTTTCGCTCATATACAGGCACTAAGAACAAGCAAGGATTCTACAGAATTCTCTAAAGAAATGTATTTCACTGACTACAAAAAAACCCAAGAATTCCTCAATTATTATGATATATTATCCTGTTTTTTTCATATTTCTTGTGCTCTTACACTGAAATTTGAACATCTGGTGGATCAAAAATCTCTATCGCTTTTTGGGTGTGAACTGCTTAGTAAGTAACTTTCCTGAAGATGCGTCTTGGGTATTGGTTATGACGCACTCTTGGCCTTGTTTCTAGCTGGGCATCGTTGTATACTCTCCCTGTAGCTTCTTTGCCTGTGACTAGTGAGTATATACTTGGTTAGAGTCAGATAGATCCACTATCTCCGCAGGCTGTGGCCAAGTGGGGGACACTAGCAACTGAGATAATATAGCACAGACTACAGTGGATACAAGGTCCTCACTGTGTGATGAATCCTGCAATGGGATTGGTAGCTCCTGTTGGGTGTGGGGGTTTCCTCACACACTGCTGATGCCAGCTCTACTGCTAGCAGGGACTTCGGGCACCGATAGTACTGGCAGAGTGACGAGCAGAGCGCTTGTTCTCCAAACAGTCAGTGGTGCAGGCCCAGACGCAGCGCTAGAGAAGCCATGGAACTGCAGGCACTGTGTGGTCATACCCAGTTCTGACACTCGTGTGTGGTCAGACAAGATGTATGGGTAGCGGGCAGTGGAAACCACGTAGCAGAGGAGGCAGCGGGAACCATGGCTTTCCTCTCTGCTGCTGCTGCGGTTAGCACATATCTAGGAAAAGGAGCTGGGCTGGAATCAGGCAGAGCAGTAGTCAGCAACCCCTCAGCCACGTAGGCCTGGGAGCAGGTCGAGAGCTGGAGCCATGGGGTTGTTCAAGGCTACCTCATCCCACCCCGGGGGCAGAGGAGCAGTGGAACTGCACTCAGATGCCTGGATACTGCACAGAAACACACACAAGCAAATACATAAATTTGCTAGTGTTATTTTCCCAGTAGCCAGCATTGCCAGCATCCATACTGATAGAGTTTGCTGTGCTCTCTGTCAGCCTTCTGACAAAGTGAGAGATGCAAGGTACAGTATTTTCTCTTACTATGTTGTTTTCTCTGGTCTGTGAATCATACAAGTTTCTAATGCCCGTTGGTTGATTTCCAGTGTCTCAGGCCCACTCACCTAACACTGCAATTATGCACTACTTACTTTGGTTCTGCCTTCCAAAAGGGGTTTTAAATAGTCCCCACGTCACAGAGGCATTATTCAAATAATAGAAAATTTACAAAAACACTTTGTAAATCAGGAATTCTAAATAGGATTTAATTACTGTTATTGTAGCTGAAAGAACTAGTTATAAGTTAATTTTAAATTTGTTTCTAAAAGCTGATGAAAGAGATAACATGTATTTCTGAAAATTTAAGATGCTCATTACTATATATTGTTCATCTTTTGCATCAATACACCATCTTTCACAGTGTGGTGAGCTGGTGGTTTTTTAAGAATGCTGTGAATTTATCCCTGCTATAACCAATAATGTTAATAAAGATAAAGGATCATTACCTGGTAAAGATAATGGATAATTGACTTAAAAAAATCTTTAAATATTCTTATATGTGCCAGAAAAATCTAACAAATACATTTATAACTCTTCCAAAACATAAAATTACATGTCTTTCTTGACCACATAGTTTTATTTCATTATCTCCTTTAGGACACAACATCTTCTCAAATGTTCTCTCCTTGAAATATGCCTCCAACATGCTTCTCCCTCAAATGCCCAACCGTTGTCTCAGTCCAAGTAGACCATAAGTATCTGCTTCTTAGTCTTGCTAGGCAATATGGATCAAACTTTTGGTTGATAGAGGAAAAATACTACAAGTTTGCCAGAAAAAAAATGAGAATTTTTAAAATAAAATGGACTGAGGTTGTGGCTACATTTGAGTCCAAAAAGTATCCCCTGATTGAAATTAAATGTGAAGAGAGGATTGTATCTTCCAAGGAATCTAAAGACAGGACTTAGCCTGAGTTTTCAGAGGGCTTCCTAAATACCTCAGACCTCCCATTTCTGATTCTTTGCTTTTAACCTTCTAAAGCTGAAGCCGGTGACTTGAGTCCACCCCATTCTCCCCCAGAGCAGCATCAACTCCCCTAGGCAGGGGATGGTCCTGTTGATGCTTAACAGGCCCTGATCTAATGTTACTGCCCTTGTCTTGGTACGTTTCTTGGTCACTTGTATCGCATTCTATTGTAATAGTTTAAATAGTTTCCAAAACACACGCTGGATATTTATTATTATAAAAAGGTTTGAAACCATCCTGTACTAACTGGTACACACCATTTCAGGTGCTCAGATACTATTTCTGTGCCTCATTGTCCCTAATTTTGCAGTGAAATTTCTCACACTACAAAGATATTTATAATTTTTAAAAAGCTTTGAAACGTATTTGTTTTCTTAAATTTTTGCAGCAGTAGTTCTCAACTGCAGTTTACCCTGTCCTCAGGAGGCATTCTGCAACGTTTGGAGATATGTCTGATCAATACAAGAGGAATAGGGAATGCTTTGGCATCTGGTTGATGGAGGCCAGAGACCCTGCCATACACATGCTGCTACGCATACATAAATATCCTGTAATGCACACAGCACAGAATCCTCTCCTATTAAAAAATAATTTGCCTTCAAATGTCAATAGTGCTGAGGATGAGACACACTGCTTCATAGTAACTAAGTCCCTTGACCTGTCATGAATTTGCTGTGCCACACTGCAAAATACTATAGAAAGCAGCTCTCTGCTTAATTAGTTGTTTTAAGTTCAACCTCTAAAGAGGGAGAGTTCTCAGAGAAGGAAAGATAGAGTCTCATATATCAGGAATTTTCCTCTGGATAATGAGGATAATCTTTAGATTTCCAGGCTGAGTATATTCCGGTGTATAATAATCTTGTATACTGAGGAAGGCGTTCAAAAGGGAGTAGATTGGTTCTCCGCATTCCTTTTATTCGTCCCTCAGTGATCCAAACCTGTCTCCTTTCTTCTAGACTGTACACCTGGCCTTCAACGCTGGTTCCCACTGCTATGTAGGTCCTTGTTTTTTCTTTTGACTTCTCTTTTCTGGTCCAGGCTCAAATCTAAGAAAGAAAATGTTGAGTGCCCAGATACTATGATTTGCTTTTAGACTCTCTGGGCAAATTGAGCTTCCTCAGTCAGCACACAGAACTGGCCTAGTTACCTGACCACCTGGTTCTCCGGGATTGTCCCCATCTTGATTGTTCTATCTTGCTATCAGGTCACTGTCAACTCTAGACAATACTAACTGAATAGCAGACTTCTCCATGTTTAAAATTTCTTATCTGCCCCTAAAATTCTCTGTTTACCCCCATTATTTTTTCTTATAGCAGTTATCCTTTGACAAACACTATAATTTACTTAGCTACATTTTTAATGTTTGAGTTCCTCTATTAGAATACAAACTCAACAAGAGCCAATTTCTATTTGGTTGATCAATATGTCTTCAACATCTTAATTACATAGAGGTTCAGTAAATATGACTAACCCCTACATATGCTTTAATTATAAGCATTTAATGAAAATGGAAATAACTGATTGAATAAAATAAATTATTTTTAGATAAAATACATTTAAATGACTTTCAAAATTGAGAAGGGTTTTCTAGTTCTCAAAAAGAGTGATGTTAAACTTGTCTCAAGTATCAATTCTTACAAGCATAAACAACCACGACCTCTGAAATTGCATTTAAAATATTCATGTTTCATTTAGATGACATTTAATTTATGGCAATTAAAGTTACATAAATTAATTGTTTACTCTTACGTTTTCTACTGTGTTCAGTGCTACCTACTCCATGAACCTACCTAAATGCCAAAAGATTTGTTTTAGTATTTAATTAGATTTTTACAGGTAATAACAGAACAACTATATGATCACAAATGAAAAGTCCATAATAAATAGCTTCTGGAAGACAGGTTGTTTTCAGTACTAGTAGAACAGCCTAACCTCAGTATGCTTGGATTAGATTTTTTTTTTCATTAACTCCAAAGAAGGGAGCTGTTCAGGAAATGAAAATTATTTTATTTTCCTTCTGTAGGGCAAAGAAATCCAATGCTCTTAACAAATTCTTAGAATTTTTACTAGTTACTTTTCAATATTAAATCAGTTATTTAACAGCTTAATATTTACAAAACCAAGTTTATTCATGTATATGTGAATAAACTGAATTTAGCTGAACTTTGCAACTTTGAGAAAAAGGTGACATCCTGAAATCTTTGCTGCAAAGGGTTATAGCTCTTGAGAACATAAATCTGTGAGTTCTTATTACCATGCCATGTAACTAAGTGGAATAAGAAGGAACAGGCAAGGAGAGGGAAAAAATAGGAAAGGGAGAAATCTAAATTCCTGTTACTAATCTGACTGCATTGGTGTTTATAAAACATTGGTCAAATTTGTTGATTCAATTAGTTCCTTTCCTCCCTTCCCACATCATCTAACAACCTGAGAAAGTGGGGTAGAGTAGGTCACTTATGAGTGTTTATACTTAAGACTGGGAGACCAGGCATCTTTTCTACAATAAGAATCTTCAGGAAAAGTAACTTGTGCATCACAGGAATTCAATCTTCCTCTTCAGGGTCAGTATAGTTAGCATTTAATAAAGGAGGAGACAGTTGAATTTGAAAGGTTTTTCTTTGGCTTTGCTGTTGTGTTTTTCTCATTTAGCACTAAATTCCTATCTGTATGATGAGACAGGGTTACCTAGTCAACTCCAGACCACACAAACTATAGAAAATAATTCAAGAGCCAAGCCACTATTTGCAGCTATCTTTTCTACATTGAAGATCACGTTAGAGTACTTAACTATCCTTTCTTACAGATTTATCTTACCATCTGTCTCTTCCAGCAAAACCTTTAGCACTTTGGCTTTAAAATTACACATTTTCATGATTAGAAAGAAATTACAGCACAATAGAACACAAAACAAAAAAATCACATAATTCTACAACTCAAAAGTGAAAATTAACTTTTAGTGTAATTTTCTTCATTCTGAGTTCCAGGTACACACAAACACATAATATATAGATATAGATACATGCACATAATATATAATAATAACATAAAATGTGTCATTTAATGTTTGGAAACAATAGTATAAAGTTTCAATTCTTTTGCATATTGTATCATGGATATTTTCCCTTCATTTAATATTCTTCATGCCATTTTCTGAATTTGGACCTTATTTTAAAAAAAATTAAAAATTATATTAGATACTTATAATTTATATGACAGCATAATTTTTAAATTTTATTTTTTATTTTAAAGAGATTAAAGGAAAAAACAATCAAAAACAAAAGAATAGAGATGGTATGGGATTTCAAAACAAGCTGATAGGAATTAACAATAGTTACTACATTACCTATTGTTATTTTCAAAATAGTTACTCAGATTACAAGATATGGGCATGCAAACCAGATCAAACTGTATAAGCAATCACAGTTTTCCCCCTGAACTAATAGGGTCAATAGCACAATGATCTTAGCTGTCTTGCACGTATATTCATACTCACCGTGTTCCCTCCCTTCTTTGCTTTTTGCTGATCCCAGCTGTTCTTCCCTTTTGAGCAGTTTCATTGCTGTCACAATATGTATTGTATCTGTTGGATCTTACTTAATCTTTCAGTATCTTGCATGAAGGAGACAATATGTTGTTTACACATGTGAATCTGATTTAGTTCACTTATAAGTATGGTCTCAAGTTGCATCCATTTACCTATAAAAGCCTCTAGTTTATCCTTCTTTATAGTTGAGTAGCACTCTACTATATAAAAACACCACAATTTTTTATCCATTCCTCAGTTGCTGGACATTTGGGTTGTTTAGCTATTACAAATTGTGCTGCTATAAACATGGGTGCACATATATCACTGTGGTATGATGTTTTTAAATTCTTTTGGAAAAATATCCAGAAGAGTAATAGCTGGATCAAATGGGACTGCTAATCCTAGTTGTTTGAAGAATCTCCGCACTGATTTCCACAGTGGCTGTACTAGTCTATACTCTGCCTACAATGGAAAAGCCTTTTGATCCTCCACAGCCCCTCTAGCATTTGGTATTCATTGATTTCTTGATGATAATCATTCTTTCTGGAGCTAGGTGAAATCTTCTTCTTCTTCTTTTTCTTCTTCTTCTTCTTCTTCTTCTTCTTCTTCTTCTTCTTCTTCTTCTTCTTCTTCTTCTTTTTTTCTTTTAAATCGGTACCAGGATCGAACTCACGACCACGCGCTGGCAAAGCAGGTGCTTATGCGGCTGAGCTAAATCCCTAGGTGAAACCTTAGTTTTGTTCTAATTTGCATTTCTCAAATGAATAATGGTGTTGAACAATTTTTCGTATATTTGTTTACCATTTTCATTTCTTCACCTGAGAAGTGTGTATTCATCTCGAATGCCCATTTTTTAACTGGATCTTTGAATTTTGGGGGTCTAATTTTTTAAATTCTTTATATGTTCTAGATAGAAGTCCTTGATGATAGCATTGTTTTAATCCATAAAACTGATCTATAGTTCTGATTATTTCCTTAGCATAGATGATCTGTGGTGGAATTTTAAGATGAAAAGGACTTAATTTTAAGGTTATTTTTCTGTCAGACTGCAATGAAAGAAAGGACATAATGACTTATACCTACAGACATGTAGCAGAATCCCATTTTTCTCACTGTTAGCAGCCTGAAGTATTATATTCTTAAAACATATGTTGATAGTCCATTGTCCTTTTTTTTTTTTGCAGCTGGTTGTTGGGAAATACTATTTGTAATGGAGTCTAGAATAATTACATAAACTGCACATGAAATTGGCCTAGTCCCTGGGCACCTGGCTCTCAGGGTTTGTCCATGTCATGCCATTTCAATTTAATTAAAATAGTCATCTCAAACTGTTGTCATTTTCCAAAGTCAACTCCATAGTGTGTTTTTGGTGTTTAATGAACTAGAAAAAAAAAAGCTAATAAGCTCTTTACAATAATGCTTACATTTTGATTACTACCTTATTTTATTTTAATTTTTTGTCACAGAAAATATTTCTCTTTAGAAAATCTTTATTTCAAGTACCATGTTTTCTCCTTGTTATGAAAAACATGAATTTATAGATACTCAGAAAGAAAGAGTAAGTTATTTCTTTTAAGTGAAATGGACTTCTCACTGCGTTACCTCCAAACCTCCTATATGAAAAGTCAAAACAGGCTTCTTAGGTTTTCTCCTAGAAATTATTTTGTGTACTTTGTTATCTTAGACCTAAGCTTAAGAGCAGTAATAAAAGTCATTAGAAGGGAGGCAAATGAAATGTGAAATTAGTTTTAGGCAAATCTGTGATTTAGTAAAGTTTATCTTGGCTCTCCATCCATCCAAAATAAAAATCCATATATATTTAAAAAGTCCATGTGCCATGTATTTTGCAATATACTGCTGCTAGAATGAAAAACACAGTTCCTGTTGTCTAAGGAATTGCACACTATTAGAAGTAATAACAGATTAAAGTAATTATACTAATATACCTGTTTATAAGAGAGGTAGGTGTAAGGTTCAACAGGGTCCTGAAAGACAAGCTAGCTAGTTTTCTGGATGGGTAAATGGTAATGTTTAAACACCACTGTGGCAGAGGAGTGAAATTTTGCCAGGTTTGATGGTAAGGGAATAGCAATGGGATACGCTCAGTAGAAGGAACACAGCATGAAGAAGATTCAAAGTGAAGCATCACATCATCCTTTTGAGGATCCAGCAGTTTAGACAAGACTGAAGATATACCAAGAGCAGACTCTGGGAGCTCTACAGGCTGTTAAGGATACTAGGAATCCACTGAGATTCTTAGGTAGAGAAATGACTTGTTCCTATTTTTGCTTCAGCAAGGTTTTTGTGGGGTTGGAGTGAATAGAACTAAGATGCAAGACAATATATAGGGAGATCAACTAAAGTTACAATTCAATAGTTAATAATCCAAATCAGAGCTTTTCAAATGTTAGCATCCATCACAATCACACGGATACCCATGCTAAAACATACAGTATCAGGATCAACCTTCAGATTTTCTAAGCAGGAAGTATGCAGTAGGGACTAAGAATTTGCATTTCTAACTAGTTCCCAGATAGTTTAGTGTATCTGCCAGTTTTCTAACTGAGCAATTGGGCAGATTCTGGTCTCATAAAACAAAACAGGGAAAGCATGACACAAATACTTTTTACTCCACAATTCCCCTCACCATTCAATGTTGTTCCCTCCAATTCTCCAAGATTTCCATGTTACTTGCTGGCTATCTCTTCACTGTAGCATTTCTTCCCGACAATGCTGAACTCCAACTGATCTATTTGAATGTCTCTGGTTTATGTTTTCAACAGCGAGGTCACTATTAGCTTATGACAGACCCAAATGGACTAATGCTTAGGAATGTAGGAATGTGATGCTCTTCCAGAGTAACAAATTTCTGCTTTAACAGTGATAGTGCTGAAGTTATGCCTCAGTTCAGTGTGGTTTCTCAAGTGGGAACTCCACCTGCCACAACAGGGAATCTGAGAGGCTTTTTCTTTGATGGTAAGGCCTTCTGACATCCTTTAAAAAACAAAGATTTACCCTGTCAAAGCCTAGAAGCCTGCAAAAATACCAAATACCAGTTAAATATTTCTATTCTTTGGATCCTGCTTCATCTAGAGTGAGTCACAAATAGGTATGATTTATCTTTGCCAAAGAGAATGAGTGACCTTTAAAGATATTTTCATTTAATTGTACTCTAATAACCTTCTTGTTTGAATAACTTGTTGCGTTCCATGTAGATGAAACAGATCACATGGTGGTTGTACAATCTCTTTTCTGGAGTCATATTATGTACATGTGTGCATACATACACACAATACTCCTTACAAACAGTTACTTTACTCCATTTTCTAAGGGATTGCTCATCTGTACAATTAGAACCTTTCAAGGTATTGAGTGGATAAAATCAAACAATGTATATAAAGTATCCAGTTCAGGGTTCCTTATAATAAACATATCTTCTTTCCTCTCTTCTTCTTAATGACTTGTTATCTAACCATTTTGGTGGGGAGTGACGTAACTCTGGGCATCTTTGAAAGAAACCATAATCAGGGTTGGGTGAAATAGTAGTGGTATCACACTACTGATCAGGCCATAGCAGAAAAGCCAACTACAGTCTTCCACAGTCTGCAGAAATGTTTATTCTGCCAGTACCATTGGTAAATTCCTAGGATTATTTTAATGTTAAGGGTTACTTAAATTAAAGTTTCTTAGGTTCCCACTGTACTTCTTTCCTCATTCCCATGCCAATAGAAGAATTACTCTATACTTGATTTTGATGTGGACAGTTATGTGTGACTTTAGGAAATTTAACCCTTTCCTACAATAAGAAAAGAAGATTAATAATTACTGAAAGAGTTTTGCCCTACAGTAAGTTATAGGACATTATGGCAGTGGGAGGCTGAATCACGGGATGTTTTTCCTGAGGTCACTTCCTCCTTCTCCTATTACAACTTCCTTTTTCCTTTCCCAGTGTGCATGAAAAAAGCTCCAATCAGCTCCTCATGCATCATCAATGCTCATGCTAAGCACCACCCCCGGTCAGAGGTTATATGTATATCCCATACCCCACATTCCGGTCAGAGGAAGCCAGACTGCCTTTGGTTGTGGACTCCTTGGAATAAAGGCTACCTTTTACTTTTATATTTTTGCTCTTTTATTGTGCCGAAAACACTAACATTTACCAAAAGGTATAGGAGCATACTATATTTCTAGCCCTCAGTTCTATATGTCTTCAACACACCTTGTTTTTTAAAATAAGCCATGTTTACAGGTTGGGTGTTTTATTGTAACTCCCAAGAAGATCAAGTCAGTAGATATTTGCAAGGTCTCACTCAAACAGTGTAACAACTGTGATTTATTGATTATTTAGTGTGCACAAACCCTGCATGACCTGTATTTTTACTTATCCCATACACATGTGCCCATATATGATCCTTATCCATAGCAGTCCAGGGATTTCCATATAAATCCTAGAAGAAGGGATGTAGACCATGTTTTCATTATTGCTTATCATTAACCAGAAATGTTACCACAAGTATTTCCCTTCCAAAATTTGAAAGGCATTATTTTTAAGAACCTGATAGATATTTCTCATTTTTTTTAAATTCCCTTGGTAATAAAATTATTGCCAGAAAATTTGATTATTTTTGAATTTATTTTATATGTATCCCCTATTGCTCCCTACCCCACCTTTGTCTGACCCAGCTGAGATGTATATATTAATAGTCAATCAATATTAAAATATATGTACCTGGAAAAATCTCAGATAAATGCTGTGCAGGGAAAAAGTTAAAGTTGAAGTCTTTTTTTCTTTTGTTTTTCTGAGACAGGGGTCTCACTGTGTAGTTCAGACTGACCTTGAACTCATTATGTGGCCTAGGCTGACCTCAAACTCATGGCCATCAGCCTCCCAAGTTCTCAGACTAGAGATATGTACCACCATGCCTGGCAAAGTTGAAATCATTTCTAAAACAATTTAATTAGTATCACTTTATTCCAAAGGTTAAAAGTTTGCCTTGGTACTAGGATAAGATTCAGTATCTATCCTTCATAGAAAATGCTGTAAGCAGCCTTTGATTTAAAGTTGATAGTTCCATAGTTTATTTCATCTGATGTTTACTGCGTTTAGCGAGCTTTCCCTGTACATCCAGCCTTGGTTCACCGGGGTCTCGTACTCACCTATGAACCTGATGATCCTTCGCAGCAAGGGGTTCAGGTAACAGCATTCTCCAGTCAGAATGGTTTTCTCCTCTGCAATCAGCGATTCCCGTGTTGACTTTATAAAATACATGGATAGCTCACCAATAAAAATCTGGGAAAGGAATGTTTAAGGAATGTCAAGCTGGAGAGTTGTTTGATTAAAGAGAGATGTGTCACTTTTTAAAAAAGTAACTTTTGAGAATTTACAATCCTTTTAAGTGGTATGTGGGAGAGATGGAGCATTAGTAGTTTGAATTTAATTCCTCAAAGAACTAGATGAAGCAATAATTGATAATTTCAGATAGAGCCAGGGCATAATATTAAATTCTAATTCCATATAAAGCATAAATTGGAGTAATTGATTGTAACAGAATTTATGACAAAGCTCATTCTGATTTGTAATATTTTAAAATTCACTATGTGTTTCACATAGTGAAATGATTCGGATTTGGATGAGCCAATGTGTCAAGGAAGGCATTATATACATACATCACAATGCAGCAGTACTTTATTATACATCAAAAATAGCATTATTCACACATTATAAACCCTTATGTGATTATGTTTTGTCTGAGACGCATTTTTCCTGCTCTGCAATGGCTGACGTTGCTTTTTTATTGTGGCACTTACCTCCCGTTACCCCACTACCTACTACCACTTAAATCACAGCTTACAGCCAGGGGCTGTAAGCTCCTGGATGTTGAAATCCACATCTTCCATCCTTGAATTATGCTTACAGCACCCAGCGCAGTATGTTTTCACTAAAACAAGGACTTGGCATGAGGAAAATTTTAACAAATGCTGGCATTGTTGCAACTGAAACCCATCAATGAAGAAGAAAAAGTTAACAATTACTATGATCTATGGACCACTGGGTGTCAGGCACTTTGCCAAAGTGACATGCTCTCAAGACTCTAAATGTAGGTATAATTCCCTTTACTTAACTGGTTAGGAATAGAAGTTCAGCACCCTTCATTGATTTACCCTCAAAATTATAGGCACAGCACTTTGGGACCCTGTCACTGGAATCCAGGCTAACTGGTTTCTAAACTATATACTTCCCACCATATTATACACTGGGTTTTTCTTTTCTTCATCTCAATTTCAACATTTCTACAGAAGAACATGATTTGATAGATGATTTTCTTTGCTATCCATAGACCTGCAGTTTTAGAGAAAGTTTGTCCATGTTGTAAGAATTCACACACTTTATATCTCCCTGTTGTCATGGAAAGTCTTAGAACATCACAGATTTATCCACCGCCATTCTTTTCTCATGTCTGTTTACATGGATAAAAATGATAATATCATAAAAGGTGCACAGGTAACGGAAATTGAAAATTTCAAAACCAGAATTTTTTTCAGTTTTTTTCCTCTCCTTTTATAGGTGAATAAACCAACAGTCTCAGAGACTTGGCCACACACCACCAGATGGTATTGAGCAGCTCTAGAACGTGCCTGAAGGTTCTGCTTCCATTGTGCCATTCTGTCTCACTTCGACGTCATGTCATTCAAGTCTTACAGCAGTTAGAACACACAACACGTACCTGTTTGCTTTTGGTGCCCTCAATATTAAGCACAAATTCAAACATGTTTTATCCAGTCCCTACCATGTACTAGGATGTTGGCTGACGTGAAGAACACTGCAGCCAGCTTGTTTTGGCCTCAGAGCTACAATTCTGGCTTATTTGCCCTGATGACCTTGCACACACTACTGGACTTTTCTCTGCCTCTATTGTCTTATCTGTCTGTCTATTCCAGCAAATCAGTTGAACCAGACACGAGAGTCACGGGAGCCTGATTTACAGTCAGAAGTGCAGGTTCCAATGTATTGTGTGTGAGTGGCGTCCAAAGTGGGGACAGTTGTAAAACTGAGCACTCAACTCAGGAGAGCTGAGGTTATCTTCAGGTAGATAGCAATAGAATGGAGTTAAATTATAGAACACACAGTTGGCATCTATCAGAGACTTGTTTGATATGTGAGGAATACACCCCCCCATGCATCCGTATCACCTGTCATAAGTGTGGTGTTGTCACTTTGCAAGAGAAGGAAAAAAGTAATTTGGAAATATTATGAATTACACATGACTTGAAAATTAGACCAGCGACATGAATTGTAGATTTGCAAATCTAGGAGAATAAATAATAAGGAGAAAAAAGCATCACTTGCCTTAGCTATTTTACAAACCCCAGTCTCACTCTACAGCAGTGGTGGCAAAACCTTTTAAGAGCTTTCATTTAAAACAGTTCACAGCAGCATGCATGCCACAGGGTCACCACCACTGCTCTGTGGGAAAGGAGGTGTGAAAATCCTAGAAATTCTCCATTCAGTGTGGATTTGCGCTATGCACACCAGGTGAGGAAACGCAGGCGAGAGAGTAAAAACGAAGGTTAAACAAAGCAAAAGATTAAACAAAGCAATAGAATGGGGATGAGATAAATCTGTGATGTCCTAAAACTTTCGTGGGCAGAGTGCTAAGTGAGACAAAGATTGTGCTGTCCTTCAACTGTCAAATAGAAAATGAGGGGTAGAGCATAAAAGGAAAACATCAGAGCAGGAGTGTATTCTGATTTATATATCTAGTTACCGGCGATGCATTGAATATATTGTATGACAAGGAATGTTTGCATAAGGAATAAAGAGAGGGAAAGGGGTTGCTTTGTATTTGAAATACAGTGAGCTATGCCTGGATTTTGGTGAAAACTGAAATATGCTCAGGTTGCTGATGAAACAGTTTCGCTCTCACATCCTAATACTAGTCATGGATGTTCATTTCCCTAACCGTGCATTGGGTGCTATCTTCTGCTCCACGGGTTGAATCCTGTCGTCTCCTATAGGGCTTAATTCTGCCAGGGAATGGAAGATTATGAAGGTAAAGGGCCTTGTTTCTCTCTGCCAAGTCCACACCCCCACTCTGCATGCCTCTTTGTTCACACTGGAGATTTATGCCTCTGCTTTTGGCAATGGCTGGGTTTCTCCATCTGTACCTCTGCCACCTCACTCTGTCTCAATTGATTCTTTTACTCAGAGCAGCTGGGGCATGTGGGATTCTCCGTGTGTTCAGACCTAGCGGTCTTGCCTGTCTCGGCCTTTCTGATTGTTGGCTAATAAACATTGAATCAATCATGGCAAATGACCCTCTGGTGAGAAATGGTCGAGGCCAAAGTAGACCTGGCAATGAATGAACTGCAAGTAAATTCCACTGGTGCATTCTTCATACTCCTAAGTGGCATGGAATCTTTAGGTCATAACAAAGAGATTTTAAGTAATGAGGGCAGCTACTGTGTCTTGATAAAGTTATCTTTCACATATGCAAGTCAAAGAAGCAACTAAACAAAATGGAACACATCAATTTTAGACTACTTTTCTTCATAAAATTATAAAAATTGTTTTTATTTGTTAAATTCACAGAATAAACATGTTTTATCACATACAGTATGATGTTAAACAGTAGGGTGAAGTGACTAAATCTAGGTAATTAACATATACAGCACCCAATATATTAGCCTTTGGGTGGTAAGAATACTTAACAGCACCCTCTTAGCTTTTTTCAAGAATATGATTTTTTGGGGGAGTACCGGGGATGGAACTCACAACCTTGCACTTACCAAGCAAGTGCTTGAACCACTGAGCTAAATCCCCGGCCCCAAGAATATGATATATTGATAGTAACTATAGTTACTATATCATTCAATAGATTTTTTGAATATATTCTTCTTATTTAACTGAAAATTTTCTCAAGTGCTCCTTCCTGAACACTCTAGGCCCTGGTAACCACAATTCTGTCTCTTCTGCCATGGATTCAACTTTTTTTCCATCTGTTGTTGGACATTTAGGATGATTCTATGTCTTGATCACTTATAGTGGTACAGTGAACATGAGAGACCGATATCTTTGACATACTGGTTTCATTTCCTCTGGCTATATATATCCCCAAGGTAGGGTAGCTGGATAGTATGGCAGTTCTGTTTAATTGATTTTTAAGAACCTCCAAACTGTGTTTTCTATAATGATTGTACTAACTTACATCCCTTATCAGAAGTGCAGTTTGTAAATATTTTCTCTAACTCTGTAGGTTTTTTTTTTTCTCTATTCATTGTTTCCTTGGTTGCAAAGAAGGCTTTTAGGTTGATGTAAATCCACTGTAAATTTTCTTTTGTCTGTGTTTTCAGGATTGTATCCAGGAAATCTTTGCCAACATCTGTGTCATGGAGATTTCTCTCTATGTTTTCTTCTAGAAGTTTCATAGTTATAGGTCTATATTAAGTTTTTATTCTATTTTAGTTTATATATGATGTGAGATTAGAGTCCAATGTCATTCTTCTGCAGATGGATATCCAGTTTTATCAACATTATTAATTAAAAAGATTGTCTTTTGCTATTGTATATCTTTGGCAGCATTGTTGAAAATCCATTGGCTATAAATTTGGGGATTTCTTTCTGGGCTTCTTCTCTTGTTCTATTTGGTTTAATATGCCAGTACTATGTTGCCTGCTTTGGAGTATTTTGAAGTCAGGTAATGTTAGAGCTCTGATTTTTCTCTTTTTACATAAGATTAGTTTCACATTTCAAGTTTTTTGTTCCATATGAATTTTATTATTGCTTTCTGTTTCTTTTAACAATATCATTGGTATGGCATCCTAAAGAATGAGTTTCTTGGACATTCATATCCTTACACGCAGATAGAGTACTATTTTATTCTCTATTCATTGGGAATATAGTCTTAGTGATCATATCATACATATTGACCCTGCAGTTGCTTTGAGTAATATGGATATTATTACAATATTGATTCTTCCAGTCCATGAATATTGGCTATCTTTCCACTTAATATCATTGTTCATTTTCTTGGTTAATTTTATTGCTAAGTATTTTTAAATTTTTGTACCTACTATAAATAGGAGTGTTTTCTTGTGATTTTTAGACAGTTTGCAATTAGTGTATAGAAATGCTAATAATTTTCATATGTTGAATTTATATTTTAACTTTACTGAATTTATTTATGAAGTTCTAATAGTGCTTGGTAGCAACATTAGGGCTTTCTGCATACAAAATCCAATTTCTAATTTGGGACTCTTTTATTTCTTTTTGTTACCTAATTGAAGTAGTTAGGACTTCCAGTGCTATGTTGAATGAAAGTGCTGAGACTGTGTGTCCTTGTCTTCTTTTAGACATTAAGGCTTTCAGTTTTTCCCAGTTTACTATGATGTTGGCTATGAATTCATCATATAAGCCCTTTGTTGTGTTGAAGTATGTTCCTTTTTATCTAATTCATTAAAACAAATTTTAGTATTAAAAATGGTAGACTTTTGTTAAATGCTTTCTTTGCATCTGTTAAAACAATATGACTTATGTCTTTCATTCTACTAACGTCCTATACATGTTTATGGATATGGTGATGCTAAATCATCCTTGCATTCTTGCCATGAATTTTACTTTATCATGCTGACTGAGTGCTATGGTTCAGAGCTAAAACATCCCCTAAAACCCCCATATGTTTTGAGAGCTCATTAGATTGTGGAAATGCTATGCTCGTCAGTAGAGTTGTCCATGGATGAGTTCAGTTGCTGACTGTGCTGTTAGAAGATAAGGACTGGCCAGAAGAGACAGGCCACTAGGTGTGTGTTCTTGTCCATGACTCTTCGTTTTTGTTTCCTTCCACGCTGCCATGAGTTCAATACCAATTCTTCCCCCATGCTCAACATAGACTGAAACTCTCAAAAATCTCTCCTTTAAACTGTTGCTGTTGGGTACTTTGTCCAGAAACAGGAAAGCTAAGATAATGAGCTTTTAATATGCTTTTGAACTCACTTTGCTAACATTTTGTTGAAGATTTTTGGATCTCATATGTTTATCAGGGATACCAGCCTGAAGATTTTTTTTTTAATATACTGTCTTTGGTTTTGAAATTAAGGTAATGATAATAATAAGTTGACAAGTTTATCTTCTTCAGGAATTTAGAGTGGTGTGAACAATTAGTATTGGTTTCTCTTTAAGTTTTTGGTGCAACTCAGCAGAGAAGGCATAAGGTGCTAAGTTTTATATCCTGTGGTCAATTTCTTCACGCTTAAAGAAAGAAGGCATTATTCAAATCCTCAAAGTTTGGATTTGCCTGGGGAAGCCCTTCTATAGTCATTTCATCCAGAGACTTTGAGCAGATTGTCTGAAGTGGTTTTGAACCCTAGGACCACTGAAGCTAATGCGGCAATGGGGTTCACCTGAACCCTGAGGAAGCAGCGGGCTGCCTGCCACTGAGGTTTATTCAAGTCCTGCAGCCACTGAAGTTGGGCTGATGCTGGTGCAGACTGGAGAGTGTTTGCCTTGCAAGCCTAACACGTTGGGATTAGGATGACTCTGGCAATTTAGGAAGTGGGTACCGGAGTCTGGAGCCATGGAGGCGTGCTTAGTTCTGGGTTTTACTGTGACAAATGCAGCATTAGAGTTCATGGAAAAATTCAGTTCTTACTTACCTCTCCTTCCCCCAAATGGGTGGTATCTCTCTTTACGTTGTGCGGCCTGGGGGTGGGAAAAGGGTGTTGCAGGTAACATAAAACTGTCCCTTCTACCCCCTTCAGTGTGTCTTTCATTACTCTATTAACATCATGTTTTATTAGCTCCTGGGAAGGGGTGTGTGTGTTAGGGTGGCATCTGTGTAGTTGCTCAAATCAGTCTTTTTGGGGGGAAGACCACTGGAGAGTTCTATCCTTATATCTTGCTCTACCTCTTCTCTTTACAAATGTTTTACAAAACACATGACAAGTGATAAATAATTGATATCCATGAAAAACCTAAGGAAAAGAATTATTTTGAGACAGGGTCTTGCCATGCAGTTCAGGGTGGCCTCAAATTCACCATGTGGCTCAGGCTGGTCTTCAACTCACCACGATCCCTGCCTGAGCCACCTGGGTGCTGAGGTTACTGGCATGCACCACTGAGCCTCGCTGCAATTTTTAGAATTTAAAATATAAAAACAAAACTGTAGAAAAAAATTAATCCAGTCACTGGGAGATATATTTAATTTCATATTGTAAAGGGACTTTACTACATGTCATATATTGTTGCCATTGAAAAGGCCAATTGGAATTCCTAAAACACACATGTCCATGTTATTTGTGGCTCTGACACTTGGTACTATCAAAGCTGTTTTTTCTTCCTGTTTCCTGAATGTGGATAATGGAGGTGAAATCCCAACTTTCTTACTTCCTAATGTGACTTGTACAAGTAGTTGAACTTTCTTTAGTCTCAAATTTTCTTTTTAAGGTGATAGATGACTATTTCAAAATGCTGTTGAAAAGATTAAAAACAGTATGTAAAAAACATCTGTAAATGTTCAAAGAATGTTTTCTTTGGTCATTTGGCATATATAAATAAGAATATGTGTTGAACTAGAAGAAAGACATTATTGTGGTATAGAGAAATGTGGTCTAATTCTAGCTTGGATCTCCCCCTAATCAAGTGTTTGATTTTGGACTAGTTGACTCTTGGGCCTTCGTCTTCTATATTTTACATAAGAAAATTGAATTATAAAATGCTTACAGTAATTTTTTTTTGCTGCAACATCTTTGCCTTTATGTTAGAAACTGACAAGAGAAGCTTACTAAAGGGAAATCAAATCACGTAATTACATTTTAATTTCAGTTTAGTCAGTTAAAATCCCCAGAACTGCTGTGATTTCATGCAATACTGTTTACCTCAGCCACCATTCATTTTTACAATCACATGGGACTTCACTGTCACCAAATATTCTTCCCTGAAAGCAGTAGGAGCAATCCACCGCAGAATCATCACATCTGCTGATATCTCTGTCACTTTGTCTTCATACAGGACAGCGGAGGGTGGTGGCTAGATTTTGCCCACTTGTTGGCTGGATGTGAGAGTGTGAGGAAGAGGAGTTCTTTATGTACCCCCAAATTAGTATCTAATTGGCTTTGGAGCAATCTAAGAGTTTTAAATATTTTTAGTCTTCTCTTTGAGAGGTTTCTATAGTCGTGAACAGGCAAGGAAAACGTGATTTTGTTGTACAGTTTCTTAAAAAATGTGATGCACAAACATTAAAACTACAAACTCTACAGATAGCCCTTACTACCAGTGCTTAGCTTTAGTTTGCCTTACGTGTGCTGTTGTCAACTCTAGATCTTCAGAGAGATTCTGATTCCTTTAGTGGCTGAGCTTTGGTTGACCCAAGATTTATTTCTGCTTTAGCATACATAGATATAAATGAGGAACTTACGTTCTGGACACTTTGTAACATTTTGAGGCTCAAGGCTTAAACTCAGTGAGGCTGTTTATATGGAGGCATTCTGAAAATCATTTAGTATCTAGAATAATAGTTGCACTGAAAGAGGCCATATCCACTCATTTAACTATTTTTATTTGAGACTTGGTATAAAATATAACACTCAAGGTGGTACTGTCCATTTCAAAAGCATAGTGTTCTCTTACAGTAACATTTTTTTTTCTGGAGAGAAGGTACAAAACACATGGAAATTTCAAATAAGTCAGCTACAATACTTTTCTCAAGAAAAAGTAAAATGAATTGTAATCACCAATCAAATTGACCATCATGCATTTTTAGGCAAACTACTCTTTCAAGAAACAAATAATGAAGCTCCTTAATAAATTCATCTGGTCACCAATACTAGAAGGGACATATTGAAGGTAGGAAGAATGTTCTGTGGAATAGTGTCAAGCAAAACAACAACAACAACAAAGCAATCTCTAAAGGAGATTTGGAACCCCCAGTATGGGCGGCAAATGGGGAAATGACTTTTCTCTTTAAGTTTCTTTAAAAAAACATCACAAAAATTAGTGACCATATTTATAAGAATTTTCCAGCAGGGGGAAAGTGTGAGTTATAAAGCTTGGGGATATTAGCAAAAGAGAAAGTATAGTCATGGTCACTTTGTATTAGTGAAGGAAATCATGTGATAATGTACAAAAGGAAGAAAGATGCGAGTTAAAAAAAAATGTTTACAAAGCTTCACCCGATGAGATTGTTCAGTCTGGAAAAGCCGATGATGAGGGAATGCAAACCCTACCGTGATGGCTTCGGTTCAGCAGCTGTGACTCTCATCAGACTGCCAACAGCTTTGCCTTATTGAGAGTCCACTTTGCCATCTGCAATGTGATTTCACATTTAGCCTAAGGGCCTCCAGCCTAGAAACGCCCAAATGAAAACTCACAGTTTCCTCCATGTTAAGTCTTTCCATCAAACTGCGTTTTTTTTTGTTGCTTAGAAAATTCCAAATGAGTCCAGTGTGCGTGTGTGCATACTTACATGTAAACTGTGAGTTATTTCAGTTCTCTTGGGCCAGGAGTCAAATGCTTTGCTGCTTCAATGCTAAATACTCCCCCATCACTTCGTTATGAGGCCAAAAGAAAAGTTTAATAGCTGTGTTCTCATGCTTTGTGCCAGTGGGACTGAGGTAAAATAAGGGTAAATCAGATTCTCTGCTGAGCAAATCCTCTTATCTGAGCAGGCTCTCTGTCTTTCACTGAGTGTGTGAGTTCATTCAGAAGGCCCAAGGCACTAGTTAGCCAAGGTTTGCAGGTGGTTAGAACATACCCTGCAGATTTCTTTGTTGTGTGAGCCACCGCATTTGGCTAACACAGTTCTGGACACAATAAATCCTCCAGGCTCTACCCTCACCTAGAGATTGGGGGCAGCAGCAGCCTTGGCCCTCGCAGTCTCTCTCACGTGGCCTTGTTTCCTTATGATGTTGATGGATTCTGACAGCAAAGTACAAAATGGCAAATAGGAAATGACGGTTTCAACAGCAGAATCTTTTCCCTCATGTCTTTCCTGGGCATCCTTACAGTCATGAATAGGGTTGTTAATGCTGGCCCACAGAGACACATAACAGGAAATGGTGCTAGGTTCTGGCATTGTTAATGTACTTGGGGATGCACAGAAAGTGAGCGGCACATCTAGCTTGAACTCCTGTTTTGAATCCTAGAATTAGTTAGTATCATAAAAATCAACCACAAGGAGTCCTGCTTTCATTGCACTCCTGAGAGAATAAGAAGGCAGAATGTTCTAAAACTGTGAACTTCTGTGAAACACTTGACCATATACAAAAGTGCAAACTTGAACTCCAGAAAGAAAACCATGACTTGGAATCTAAGGCCATGTGGGGCCTTTTGACTTCTCATGGAAAACTAGAAGCATCAGAGAAATTACTTAGCATGATCCATTCTCCTTTGTAAAGCTGAGGAAACTGAATCCATAGAGTAAAGATGACTAACCAATCCCATTGCTGGGTGCAGAGGCAGGACTGGGGTCTTACCTCTTGGTTGACCATAACATGAAAGATGAGGACAAGAAAGGGTGTGCCCTCTGGAGCAGGTAGCAGGGCTATGTGATCAAGGGACCCAAAGAAAGTGTCTCTTTGACAAGCCACCCCTCTCCAGAGTGGGGCAGAGGGAAGCACGATTCTTGCTGCCAGGAGATTTGCTTTCTGTCCTGCTGTTGTTCACTTATTTTTAGGTCCTGAGGGAAGATCAAACACCATCTGCAGAGTTTGGACCCACATTGCTTTCTGCCATTAACCCTTTAGCTGTCACCAGTCCTGGCTTCTAGCAAGTGCCTCCATCTGGGAGGGGAAGAAAAAGTAGAACCAAATATGTTGCTGCCTGTCCAACTGTACACAAAACTATTTGGAATCTTTGGCAAGCATTTAATCAAGTTGAGTCTCATACTCTTAAGTAATATATGGAGAGATTTGGGCCTCAAACTTTCTCTGTGTTCACTGGAATGTCCCCATTTCATTACACTGGGCTGCTTTGTAAAGAGGAGTCAGGAAATGATACATGTCAATTGTGTTATTTTTACCACCATTAATTATGTAGTATTCCTTGGCACATAATGTGTGTGTGTGTGTGTGTGTGTGTGTGTGTGTGTGGTGTGTGTGTTTATCAGCATTACTAGCTATATTCAGAGAAGCAGAGAGATTTTAAAAAATGAACCAGGGTTTCCTGGGAACATGGAGGAACAACAGGCTGTTACCATTCTGTGCTGTGCACTGATTGGGTCCCCTTGGCTTCCCACTGGAGCATTTGACTCACATTTCATTGGTACTGACTGGGGAAAATGAATCAGAGGTAGAGACAGGATAAAAAAGTCTAGCTTAGGGAAGTGTTTCTTCTGAAAAATCTTAGCATAATGGGAGCTCTATCATTGTTCCCAAAGAGAAAAGTGTTTACAAGTTCTGTTTTTTATTTTTTTGTTTGTTTGCTTGCTTTGTTTTGTTTTGTATTAGCTTTGATGAGGTGTGCTTTTGTTCACTGCAATTTGTTATTTTTAAAATTAATCTTATTGGTACACTTTTGGTATCCATAATGATCACATTCATGGTAGAATATTTGAACCTATACATAATATATATTCAAGGCTTATTAAAGTTTAGTGATTAGTAATTACTGGAAGAAATGCCAAATAATGATTGTTTCAAAATATACCTCCTGAGTCTTAACTTAAACCAATATGGGGTTTGAAAAGAAATGTATAAAACTTACCACAACCTTAGTATTCACAGCTTAATAATGAAATTTTTACGTGTGTGTGTGTGTGTGTGTGTGACGGGGGTTACACCTAGGAAACACTCTTCTGTATTTTTTTAATTTTGGGACAGTCTCACTAAATTGCCCAAATTGGTCTCAACCTTATAAATAGCTAGAATTACAGATGGGATCCACCATCACACCTGATTCTAGTCTTTTTATATAATTATAAATTTGAGATTACACTTGCAACAAATATAACTGACAAGACATTTCCTTAGCCTCTGTTAAATACTCAGACCCACAGAGGAGCATAGGCCGCTTGGAAGGAACCACAGGCCAACACTGCCTGTGCCTTTTCAGCGTGCCCGTGCAGTGATGGTCTGGTGGATTAACACAGTCCAAGCCGCAGGGAGACTACATAAATATCAGATGGCACAGGAGTCACTGTCTTAAAATCACACACTCCAGGGGAGTTAACATACTGTGCAACAGCAACTCTGCAGGAATAGTTTCTGAATTCTTATGACATGCATGCCAAGTTACCAAAGTCTCCACAGCTGGAAATCATAGCGAGGCACTCCCTCAGGTGATAATAGCTCTCTGAGAAGAGGTATCGTTCACCAACTGGGGGTCAATTTTGACTAGTGAATTAGTCAAAACATATCATCTTATTCCAGAGAAACAGAGGCAGAAAATTAAAAGATGGTCAGAGTTTACTAAAGAAGAGAAGAAGATTTTACCCGCAATACCATATACAACTTTTTGTTATAGGAAAGAATCTTCTAAACAGAACCTAAATTGCATAAGATTAGCAGCAAGAACCAACAAATGGTATATCAGACTAAAAAGCTTCTGTACAGCTAAAGGATCAGTCAGTAGAGTGAAGAGACAACCCACAGAATGGGAAAAATTTTTGCTAACTACTTCTCAGATAGAAGATTAATATGAATGTACAAAGAACTCAAAAAAATTAAAATACCCAAAATAAAAGTTCCACTCAAGAAACAGGCAAGAGAAATGAATAAATACTTCACAGAGGATGAAATACAAATATCAGCAAGTATACAAAAAATTGTTCACCATCTCTGACCATTGGAGACATGCAAATTAAACAATTCTAAGATTCCATCTTACTATGGGAAAACGGTAATCATTAAGAAATCAAGCAATAACAAGTTCTTTCATGGCTGTAGTGAAAATTGAATCCTTCTTCATTGTTGGTGGAAAATGAAAACCTGTATAACTATTATGGAAATCAGTATGGAGGTTTATCATATAACTGAAATAAGAAATTGCATATGATCCAGCTATTTCTTTGCTATGTATCCTACCCAGAGTCTAAGTCATTGTACCATAGTGATACATGCATACCAATGCTGATAACAGCACAATCTGTGATAGCTAAATCCTGGAAGTAGCTTGTGTACTCATCAACAAATGACTGGATAAAGAAAATGCAGTATCTATACAATGGAATCCAACTTGGTTATGAAGAATGACAAATTGGAGACATCTGTAGGAAAACGAGTGCACCTGGAACATATAATGTTGACTGAAATAAACCAGATACAAAAGCTTAGATACCATGACATGACTAATTTGAATGAGGCAAAGTACAAATAAAAAAAATGATTAAGGATGGATAGAAACCAATGAGATGATGGATCTCTTGCCATAAGGAAGTGGTACAAAGGCAAGAAGTGAGGAAGGAAAGGAGAACTGAGAAGAATAAAGATATGCCCTGTTCAGGAACCTAATAACCCCAATTAATGTAAACATGATAGGCTATAACACGAGCTAAGAAAACTAATGTCAACAAGAATGCAACATGATAATGGTGGAGGCGGAGGGAAGGGAAAGGAACAAAAAGAAAGAGAAAGAACCAAAAAAAGATGCCATACTACTTCCCACCACTGGGAATCTCTGCGGTGAATTTCAACTTTTTTAGCGTCATAAACTTCATATGCGTCCTGACAGATGAAGAAGGAAATCTGGCTTTGAGTCACCTCTGAAAAGTACTAGAGCCAGGCAGGTAACCAGCATGGGTAGGGAGAAGCAGCTGGCCCAGTCCCTGCACACGTGCTGCCAGCAGGTCTCTCTCAGAGGTAGCCAGTGTGGGCCAGGAGAACCAGCCAGCCGTAGCCAAGCGTGTCTGGAGAAGCCAACCCCGCACCTTATCACCTCCTGGAGAACCTGCATTAGCAAAACCCAGGTGCCTGACTCATCCCCCTACACTGTGGATGGACAGCAAATGCGGGAAGTGCTGGGACCCCACCACGCCCTCATCCAGAGGAACCTAGAACAATGTCAAGAGGAACATGCAAAAGGCATTCTCTGGCCGCCAGCCCAAACAGAATAAGTTCAGGAGACATGAAAGGAAGTGGAACTGGCACACCTAAAGTTTCTGGGATGATGCCAACTGAAGCAAAGAAACTACATCAAGAGGCTGTAAAAGAAATCACATCAGAAATAATACCTCAGGTAAAAGAAGACATGAAAAACATAATAAAAGGCTTGTGAATATATCTAAAGAAGACATAGATTTTAAAAAGAGGAGTATATGAAAATGAGGGAAACTGAGTGGACAATACAGAGAAGAACTGAAATGCATGAAAAAGACTCAAAGTGATACTCAGGAGATCAAAAACTCCATTGAAAGCTGACAAAACTGCTTGAAAGAAATTGAAGATAGACTTTCAGGCCTTCTAGACAGAATGGTAGCTAGCAATAGTGAAAGGAAAAAACCTCAAAAAATAACACAAAAACAGGAAATAACAATTCAACAGCTATAAGACAATGCAAAGAAAAATAATTTAAGAATGATATGTGGCAGTGAAAAGTAGAAGTCAACAAAAATGACATGAGTCTGTTTACAGAAGTAATAACAGAGAACTTTCCAAGTATGGGGAAAGGATCTGACATGCAGATAAGTGAGGCATATAGAACTCCAGCTAGCCATAAGCAAAATAAATCTACACACAGACATATAGTAATCTAGATCCCAGAAGTTAAGCACAAGAACAGAGCATTAAAGGCTGTTAGAGGAAAGAAACAGATCACCTATAGAGGAAAACCCATCACAATCACAACAGACTTCTTCACACAAACCATCAAGTCAAGAAGAGCGTGGAGTGAAGCATTTCAAATTCTGAAAGAAAACAACTTCAGCCCATATTGATGTACCCTCAAAACTATCTTTCAAAATTAATGGAGAAGTAAGATAATTCCATGACAAAGAACAACAGAAGGAATTCATGACCACTAAACCAGCCCTACAAAAAATACCGAAGGACATTCTAGAGAGAGATAAAAATGACCACTGTCTCAGGAACAGTAGCAAAGTGGGATTACTGAGTGGGGGAGACTATTGAGTGGAGGGAAAAAGTAGGGAGCCAGGGGCAGTAAAAAAAAATGACAGAGACAAACCAGTGCATGTTGGCCATAACCATTAATGTAGATGGCTTCATTTTTTTTTTTTTGATACCAGGGACTGAATTTGTGACCTTGTGCTTGCCAGGCAGGTGCTTATGCCACTGAGCTAAATCCCTGGCCCATAGATGGTCAATTTGCCAACAAAAGGAAGCAGGCAGAGTGGATCAGGAGACAGGATCCATCAATGTGCAGTATACAAGAAACACATTAACTCAAAAGTAAATTCATAGATTGAAAATCAAAGGAGAGAAAAAAATGCTCCATGTGACAGGGAACAGAAAAAAACAGGGGTATCTTGCCCATAAGCCACAGAATAGATAAGAAAGTTACAGCATTTTTATACAATGGAAAGCTACTCAGCTATAAAGAAGAATAATCCTAAGGTTCTTATAGGCAAATGGATGCAGCTGGTGATCATGCTTTTGGTTGAAATGGTTCAGACTCACATAAGTGAACACCATGTCGTCTCCCTTATATAAAAAACTGAAGTAGTTAATGGGATCCAAAATTTACAATAGATATTGTGAAAGTGAAAGGGAAGGAAATGTCTAAAAAGGGAAAGTGGTAGCCATTGTTAATTCCCTTTTATTTTAACATCCTGTACTGTTTTCATTGGTTTTATTCTGTTTTGTTTGGTTTGATTTTATTATATCTGATGGCATGGGCAGCTATTTTGAAGGTAACAAGATATATTATGGTAGTCATTGTTGATTTTCTATTATCTTGTTTTGAAGTCCTGTATCACTTTCACTATTTTATTTTGATTGGTTTTATTCTGTTTTATTTAGTTTGATTTTAATGTCTGATAGTAAGGACAGTTATTTCGAAGATAACAAGAAGCATTATGGCAGACATTGTTGATTTCTTATTATCTTGTTTTGAAGTCCTCTATTGCTTCCACTGTTTTGTTTTGTTCTCTTAAAAATAAAAAGTTAAAAAATAAAGATGCTATACCATGTACATGTAACCATTCCCCAAGAGGACTGTAAGCACATGGACTGCAAAAATGTATGAATAAAATAAAAATTAAAACAAAATCTATACATCATATCATGAGTAGGTTCCATCACTAAAGTGTTAAAAAAAAAAACATGACTAGCCACCATGTACTTAACCAATCCTCTAGCATGATGAACTTAGCTAGTTCCAAGTTTTTCATTATTAAAATTGTTATTTAAACATTTCCCAAAGACAAATCTTACTTAAAAGCTTAGATCATTTCCTTAAAAATAAATCCAGGACATGGAATTAATGATGATGGTCTGAAGTTTATAAAACTCTTAATAGAATTTTGATAAGTTGCTTTTCAGAAAAAAATAGTTTACGCTTTGCTTAGCATTGTATGAAAGTATCCATATCTGCAACAAAATGTACTATGCTCCTTTAAAATGCTTGCCAATTTTATACTGGGCAAGTGTGGTATGTTTAAAAGTTATTTTTCTTTGGTTACTGATAAGTTTATAAATGCTTATGTTCATAGTCCATTTCTTGTTTCATCGCCTGTTCGTCTCTTGTTTTACTCTAGGAAACTCACCTTTTTGAGTATTAAGTATATTTGCATTTTAATCTCATGCCCTGCAAATTTTTTTGTAGTCTTTGTTTACCTTGTTTTTGAAAGAATTTTTTATCCTTAGATAGATACATTTACCAATCCATTTTGGCACGTCTGTATTAACACTCTTAAGTGAGACAGTTGCTATTATTGAGCGTCCTTGTGAGCATTTCTGTGTACTTTCTAAGTGTTGGAGAGCCGTGCTTCTGTTTGTACTAAGTAGTGAAAAACTTTCCATTTAGTTTCAGATTCTGTAAAATATTACACAGTCTGATATTTTTTATTCCTAAACTATGTACAGGAAATTATTTGACAACAACATGTCCTGGCATTATTTTTTAAAATAGATTAGACATGTTTAGAAAATTATTCTATTGTTATTCATCTGTTGAGCTTTGTTACATGTTTTTAAGGAATTGTTAAGTAAATTATCTCTCATATAACACCAATTTTATTGAGATGTAAACATTTATTGACATAGAATTATATATGCCGTTTACATTGAAATACAGTGTAAACTTGTAAAGAATTATGGTGGGGTTTTCCCTTATTTATTCTTTTCTTTTTTAACTATTTTCACTTCTGCCTGTCTTAGATTAAACTAGCAGGATGACGTACATTTCACTTATCAAAGAATTAACCTGGTTTTTGTTCGTCTGTTTGTTTTGGTACCAGGAATCACACTCAGGACCTTGCACTTGCCAGGTAGGTTCTGGGCCACTGAGCTAAATCCCTGGCCCTAGTCTCGTTTTCTTTATTAATTTTATTGGTTTTTTTATTCTAATTTTTTGCTTATAGTTTTAATTTTGTTTAATTTATAAATCAGGGTTGTTCTTTATAGTCTTGAACATGCTAATCCTCCTGTACCAACCCTGAGTGCTAGGATTAAAGGCATTTGACATCACACTTGACTTTTGCCCATATTTTTTATTAACTAATTTTCCTTTCCTTAGTTGTTTTAATGGCAAAGAATAATTACAGAAGAATCTAAGAAATACAGAGATCATATTTCCTATAATTAAACAGAAGAGAGAAAAATATGTAAGTCAATAAATCACTCAGATGCAAGTCCAAAAATCCAGGAAAATGATATGCTTATGAGACAGGAAGTAAGAGAATCTGATTCCAAACCCAGTGGCTCCAAGTACAGCAAGCATTAAGCCACTGTAGACAGAATGGGGCGGGAAGGATATGGAATATGTTAGCTTGTGAGGTATATAGATGGGTGTTTTCTGTATTTTCTCTTATTCTTCAGGGCAGTAAGGATAAGGTAAGAGGAATACAGTTAGCTTCCTTCTGGGGAGAGTCCATCTACCATCCTCTAGCATGTGGCAGAAGAATTTGTAGAGAGATTTTCAGTGGAATCTCTTTCTCTTCAGATGGGAGATGAAGAATGGTTTCCAACAAGGGCTCTTTGTCCCACTCTTCTGCCCACTTAGCATGCCAGGCACTGCACTACATTGCTTCTAAGCCTCATGAAAACTCATGAAATAGCAGCCAATTTCTACATTTTTTAGGAGAGGAATCACTGAGGTGACTCACCCGAAGTCACAGAACCAGTGTGTGTGGCTATATGTGGGGCTAAAAAGTTTGTGTTTTTAGCCATCCTGATCCATCATATCATAATTTATCAATGCTACCCCCCAAATCACTGATCTTTTAAACCTCCAAAGCACTGTCTCAATCTTTAAAAGGTACCTTTGTTGAACAGAGGATTAATGATCTAAAGAAACTTAAAGTACTAATTATGTCTACATCATTTCTTCTCAAAATTATAGCCCTTTTAAAACAAAATCATTGCTACTGAAATGAAATCTTAGCTGAAAGTGTGAGTAAGCAGTACGTACTTCAGCAGGCAGCTCAGTATTTTTATATTACTATCCCCAAAACAGAATATAAAGCATGTGGATGGGGAGGTAGGTCAGTTGAGGAAAGAGCTATTACAGTAGAAGAATGATATTACATCTCAACTAGTCTCACACTGTAGCATGCTTAGACACAGAAGCATTTACTTTGAAGCCCTCTTAGAATCTCATTTTTAAAATAAAAGTTGAAACACCTGAGTGTTAAATCATTTGACTAGCTAGCACAAGTCTTTATACTTTTGAAAAAGTCTCCTCAGAGAATTGTCTGGTCAATATTTTTTTTTCTTTGCCTCATGAGAGAGAAAATAAAGTCAACAGACAGAAAGTTCCAACTGTATTGAAAGTGATATAATGTGAATGGTCAGAGGCATAAAAGATGTGTCACAGAAAACTTTGGGTCAAGCAATTGCTCTCATCTCTGGCTTCCCCAGAAGTTCAATCAGAACAGCAGGAGATGCTAGTCAGGAGAATTCTGTTCCATTCTGATTTGAGTCTTTATATCAGTGTTAGCTCTTACAATCAGGATCTTTTCTGAATACACATAATCCACAGCATATTTTTTTCTAAAAAGCACAGTAGCTGTTCTTAACATGATAGCTGATTATGCCTGTTGATTTGAAACATATATATTTTTAAAAATACACATTTTTCAAAATTCAGATACCAAAAATCAATAGCCACCTGTCAAGACAAGATGTATTTTAATGATTTTTTTAGTACAGAGCTCCATTCACTCTCAGCTGAAATAAGACACCACTGATAAGTCTGCTAGTAAATGCCCAGGATGCAAAGAAAAGGGAGAGAAAGCAGACAGGAAATAGCCTTTATACCTGATGGTGAGGATCCAGGTCTATTTCTGTACTTACAATAGCTGTTGGAGTGGCAGCCAGCACACAGTAGAGCACCAGAGGGGTGATGAAGCTTTCTTCCTCTGTCCCCGGGTACGGCTTCATCAAATCTCCATCCTGACAGAAGAATCCTTGGATATGCACCTGAAAAGTGTCAGTGCACTCGAAGTAGTAGGCAAGCAGCACTGTCCCAGCCATGATGACAAGCTGAAAATACAGCATGGCCACAGAGAGACATTAGCAGCGCTTCGGAGCAGTGCTGGCCCCTCTGAGCTGACTCCCTCCGTCACCCAGCAGCTCTCCTGGTGTTGGCATTGGTGTTGGTATTTTGCACTGGTATTGGTACTGGATTGGTATTGGTATTGGAACTGGCAAGTGTGTGTATGCCTGGCTCAGCGTACTCTAAGTTCTGGAAAGTGTGTGTTTGCTTATCTGCCTGGTAACATCTGTTTCAGAAATCTTCCAGCAAATTATAGACAGCCAGGCTGATAGAGAGAACTAGTTTCTGCCACTGTGCTCTCAGCATATGCATGAAAGTGAAGGCAGTGGTTCCACTATGACAAAGGTGAAAAGTCACAGGGCAGAGACAGGACAAATTGTCAACTCATAGATGTAAGATCTAGTCTTAACAAATTTCATAACATGCCAGAGGAAGTCTACCTGATAAAATATTAGAGGTAGATGAGTCAGGAACAAATGACTAAATAAATGACTTAAGAATTAACAAACAGAAAAGCTAAAACCCGAAAGGATTAAGAAAAAAATTGCAGAATCACACCCTAAATTATTGGCAGGTGTCTGACATTAATCGTAACTTTTCACACTTTCCAAAATGGTTTTGCTTTATTCCAAAATGCTTTCCCCCAATAAAACAGCGACTTTACTGATGAACATGTCTTACTATCCATCATAAGATTTAGACATAAGAAAACACACTATTATCCTTTTTATTTTGCATTGGGAATTGCCTAGACATCCACTGAAGTTTAAAATACCATTTTTAATAGTCATGTGGAATGAATGAGTATAGAAATATATTACTGTTTTTCTTATTTATATTTGAAAACACCAAGATGTCATTATAAGACATTGATAAAGGTAGACAGAAAACAGGCTTTCGAGGCTGTAAAATTTTAGAAAATTAAGACAGTTTCTGGAATTCTTCTGGTCCTAGATAAGAAAATTCTTCACTTCACAGAGAAGGAAATTGAGGTTCAATAAGGGAAATCTGCCACAGCTGGCTGATCTAACAAGAAAACAAAACATGTGCTTGAGCAACACAGGTAAGGTGGGCAAATTAAAATGGAGAGAAATATTTTTAAATACTGATTTGTTTAAAGATATCAAAGTAATCAGTTTTTGGAAAAGTCATAACTTGGAAGAACGTCACTATACTTCTGTGGCTTACCATTGTTTCTGCTTGGAAGTACATATAAGGCAGTGAGGGGGAATCCATCATCTCCTGGAGGTTTAGAAGTCAACATTTTATAGCTGGCCTGAAATTACTAACCCAAAGTGACATGGCTGATTAATGTCAAACCCAGGACTAGAAACTTTCATTTTTTGATTTCCAGGATAACCCCCCCCCAAAACAAAACAAAAAAAATCTTCTAAAACACGTTATTAAAATTGCACCCAATACCCAAGGGTGGAAAGATGTTGGGGTGGCAAAGTAGGTCTGCCGCCAGCAGAAAGGCACTGTTTAGCATTCACACCCATTTTCCTGTACTTCAGCCACTTCGCTGATGACCAACTGCCTCTGCTCCTGGGACAGTACTTTTGCAGTTGTACATCACCATAATAGAAAGTATCAGTTTCATCAGGGGCTATTTGTATTTATAATGCTCCTCATCATTCCAATTTTTTTTCCATGCCTTTCATGTTCAGCTCAGCAGCCTTTGATATCTTTCAATTGTAGTGCAAACTCCCAACCATCTGACACAAAGGTCTTTATTCTGACCATCTCTATTAGCACTTCTCCTTCCAGGCCGTGCATCATGCTCCCCATTCATTCACCGTTTGTTGTACATGACTGTTTCTGGCTATGCAAGGGTGATATTCTTCTAGTGTCTGGAAGTTTTGACCCATGGGGATTGCGCTGGCTTTTCCATCACAGTGTTAGAGCATGCAGTAATCTAGGGACACTCCAATGGTGTTTCTCCATGCCTGAGATAGTTTGCTGGTACCAACAGCAAATTACCAACCTTCAAGCCAGCTATGCCTGCTGCTATTTCAATCATTCAGTTTTATTTTCCTTATAACAACAAGGAAGAGACTTGAATTTGTATGTTTTCTATAAGATTATGACATAGGTGTGACATAGCTGCCACTGCTAATAGTACTTTTGCCTATAGGTAGCTTGTAAAACCAAAGCTACCATGTCTCTGTTTCTTTTGTGCATGGTTTGTCTACTGAGTTGGCTTGTGAGAAGGAATCTGGTTACTTGACTTGAATGTTTTGGAGATGAAGCAGTGGGATTTCAGCAGTTTTGAGTTATTGCTTCTGAAATTACCTCTGTCCTCCACACAGGGTTGACCTGGGAGTTTTGTGTATTTTATTCATGTTGTTGGGCTTTAATACTATTTAAGAGGTGTCTGCTTAGAGACAGGAAGGATCTATGGGAACATTGTACAAAAATAAATCAAAATCGAAAATAGTATATAGTTTCCTCTCTTGAGGAAACTGTATTCTATTTTATTGAGCGTCTTTCTTAAAAAAGGAAAAGAGTGAAAAAGTAGACCACAACAAATGTGTATAGAGAGAAAGGAATACGAAAGCAGAGAATAGAGACTTAGAGCAAAACTGTTATAATAACATTAAATACATCAAAATCACTAATAAAAACATTAGCAACAACTATAATGAAAGGCAATATCATTTGCCTAAATTAGAAATCTGTAGAGCAAATTTTAATAGCTATCTGATTTAGTCCTGGAAGCAGCATTTAGAGAACAATGAATGAACTGATGAGTTCATTGCAGCCTTAAGAACAGAGAACCCCAGAAATTCAAAAAGCATCAGACCGTTGGGGACTTTGGTAAATTATGAAACAGGACTCAGCCACTTGCACAAGTCAACTTGCCTTGGCTTCTCCCCTGAGCAGTCAGAATGTATGAAAATTTCAAACAATTCTTAAACTCCTTGGAGCATCCACATTAATGCCATTTAGAGATGCAAAAGAGATGAAAATCGAATGATTCAGATGTTGATTTCATCTTCTTTCCTACTAAACATTCTTTTGTGACCATATGTTAAAAAGAAGCTGATGTAATTGTTGCAGGAGCAACCTTTTGTGTCTCCATTTCTCCTCCCTGGACTAGGTCATGATTTGTCACTGTCTGGATTTGTGACTGGTGCCAGCTGGCACACTTGCCCTATCTGCTTCCTCCCCCAGCCCCATGTAGGAATGCATGGAGGGAGGCCATCATGTTATTGTCACATCAGCAGATGGTGAAGCAGTGTCAGAGTACTGGTTGAAGGGTTGAAGATGTCAGTGTGACAGAAACAGTTATGACCATGGGAGGAGACACACCAGGGGCTTTCCTCAGCTGTCACTTCCCAAGAATGATAATCTAATATAAGAAAATGTGTTAAATGCTGATTACTCCACAAGGCTTTAGAAGGAAGATGCCAGCGATTTCTGAGAAATAGCCTCTCTTGAAGATGAGACCTCAGTATTTCTGCTGAGGCCCCTGTGACACTCTGCTGGTAGAGAAAAATGTAAATACCACAAAGAGCAATATCTGTGAAGGTCATAAATCTGAGCAAGAAAATATAAAGTTTGGAGCAACTGTGGACACTAATTTATAGACTTGATACAAGCTGGGGAAAACTGGGTACCAGGTGATGGTGACATGACTCATGGGAGTGTGTGTGGCGGGGTGCAGCACAGATCCTGAGGTTGAATGAGAGGGGTTGCATGTGACCTGGAGTGGAGGGCTATCTGTCATACTGGGAAATCCTATATCTTTCCAGGAAGGAAATTTCAAATGGGAAGGGACAGGGGGAAGGGGAGAAAGGACTAGGGATACAAAAACAAAAAAAGAATGGAAGAAACACAATAGAAACAAAATTTTGTAAAGAGGTGGGAAGAAGAATTGAAGGAAAGGGAAGAGAATGGGAAGAAAATAACTAGGATATATTATGTACAGATTCAAATTTTCTTTTTTTAATATCTTTTTTTAAAGATTTTATTTAAAGAGAAACAAAAGCATGTAAAGGGTAGAGATAATACAGAATTCAAAAAAAAGATAAACAATAAGAAATAACTAGTTAATAAATTACATGTTACCCTCTTAGAAATAGTTGTTCAAGTTACAAAAATTAAAGCATACAAAGTAGATAGTCAAACAGTGAGAGCATAAACAACTACACGTGCATGAATCTCTATGTGTATTTCCATCCTTTCTGTATTAGAGAGAAAAATAAAACTTAGCAAGACATAACAAAACAAATTCCTATAAAAACATGAGACAAAAAGTCATATAAAACCACAGTACAAGATGATCTACAATAATTACTGTATTGTTTCTTATTATCTTCAATAGAATGTCTGTATCATCGGGCATAATGGAATATAACAGTATAATTGAGTATAGCAGTAAATAACAATATTAGTAAAATAAAACATTGTAGACAGTATAAAAATTCAAAGGCAGGTAATAATCAAACCACAGTGAATATTCTAGTGGATCTTGTCATCTTAAGTGCAGTTGCCTATACTCTCAGACTTGATACTATCAATTATAACAGCTTTGAATAAAATCTATCAATACAAAATAGCGATCTAACAAACCAAATTCAATTTCATGGTAAAACAGTGTAGGTTTTACAGAGCTTTAGATTAAGTTAACAGGAAATTAAGGATGATTATTTTCAGGATTACTGTCTGTGCCCTCAAATCTAGTACAGGTAGAATGACTGGAAAAGAATATAATACATCTAAGCAGAGTAGTGTGAGTAATGTGTTTTAAATATTGGTGCACTATTAACAGTATAGCGTATCAAGACCATCTATGTTAGAGTTTCTAGTTATCCTTCTGCCGCATTTCTGCTATGCTATTTTTCTGGCTTTGTCTAGTTTTCTCCTTCATTCTACTGCCTGCCCCACTCACTGAGGCCTTTCTGCCACTGTTCCTAAAATTCTGGTATTTTTTTTCTCTCTCTCTAGAATGTCCTTCAGTCTTCTCTGTAGGGTTGGATTGGTGGTCACAAACTCACCCAGTTCCTCTTTGTCATGGAAGCATCTTGTTTCTCCATTAATTTCTAGTGACAGTTTTGCAGGGTACATCAATCTGGGCTGGAGGCCACCTTCCTTCAGGACTTGGAAGACTTCACTCCAAGCTCTTCTTGATCTGATGGTCTGTGTGGAGAAGTCAGCCATGATTCTGATGGCTTACATTTATAGGTAATCTGTTTCTTTTCTCTGATGGCTTTTAATATTCTGTTTTTATAATGAATTTCTGGTATCTTGATTATTATAAGTCTGGGTGTAGATCTGTTTTGGTTGTAGGTGGCTGGAGTTCTGTATGCCTCACACAACTGAATGTCATTTTCTTTTCCCATACTTAATTATTTCTGTGAATAGCCTTTGTAATCCACCTGTATGTGTTCCTGCTTCTTCATTCACATTTCCTATTCTTAAATTGTAGATTCTCTTGTCATCTTCTAGCCTTTGTATTGTTACTGCCTGTTTCCTTGTTATTTTTAAGAGATCTTTCCTTTCATGGTCACACATTGCAAACTTGTCTTCAAGTTTTGATAGTCTATCCTTAGTTTCTTTTAAGGCATTTTGACAGCTTTCAATGGAGTTTTTAATTTCCTAGTAGTCTCTTTGAATCTGCTTCATGTATTCTATATTTTCTTTATATTCTTTATTGAATGTTTCTCTCCTTTTTTTGTGTTCTTCCCTTCTTCCATCTGTATCATCCTGAGAGATGCTTCCTGAGAGCATTTCTTTTGTTACTCTACTCATATCCTGCTTTATCTGATTTAATATTTCAGATTTGAGCTCTTCTACAAGGTCCCGAAGATATCTCTTAATGTCCATTGAAGCCATGTCTGATGTTGTGTGTTTACTGCCCTCAGTCTCCCTTGTTTTTCCTTCTCCTGGATCAGGGCTCTCAGGGTTCTGGGCTGGGGCCTCCTCCTGCCTCTCTCTCCTGTCATGGTCCTGGCTTCCTCCACACAGGTTACAGTGCAGGTCCCAGCCCCTTCCCTGTTGGCCACGTTTCCTCTGAAGCATGCTGGCAAGGGACCTCTGCCCTTTCCTGCC